>OZ010799.1:23434298-23617622 GCA_963932465.1 Maratus speciosus | reverse complement strand
AGCATAAGCGACCCTTTGTGAGCGGGTCCGAGCGCATATGAAAGATGGTCCCCTCGGTAGCTTGGACGCCGTGGTGGCCCTTTCCTGGTGCACCGTGTGGTGATCAGCAGTGATCAGGAACACGTACTTAGTTTGCCTTATAGTGTGTGTAATGCTATTAGAAAACAAATTTTCTCTGCTTCTTCTCCTTACATATTTTATGCCATTCCTAGCAAACAGGGAGATTTTGGTCTCACCAGGCCAAATAACACTCTCATTGTTCTGCAGTCCAATTAACATGAGTTTTACCCAGTTTAACCTTTTCTACCTTTGTTAGAGAGATAAAAATGGCTTTTTTGTAGAATTCTAGCATTTAAACTGAATCCTTGCCATCTGTGCAAAACAGTGCTCGAATTCAACATCATATTGGCTTGTGCCATTTCACCTTATACATCCAAAAAAAAAATTCTGTCGCCCTTGCACAGACTCTTAATTCTATCATTCCTTGCTGTTGTACACCTTTTCTTGTCGTTACCAGTTTGGCTTTGTAGTGACACAGTCTCTTTATACCGTATACCGTTTACAAAATTTAGAAATGCCACCTGTGGTTACATTTCCACCAATTTGACTTCTAATTTCTACATAACTATAACTGTAACTTTGTTCACTTAGAAATACTATTTTACATCACTTTCTAGGTACTAACCAATCAATTTTTTGTGCTATTTCTTTAGTTTTCTTATGTTTTACATCCACCTCTAATACCAATCACACAAAGCACTGATAAATGTCCTTCAAAATATGGCAACAACATTTGAGTCCTCTAGTTACATGATTGGCTCACTGCTGAAACACCTAACTGGCTCTCTGAACACTGATGCTAACTGACTGCATTCTAATAAAAGATAACTACTTCATGTTAATCTAAGCTAGTTGTTTTTCTGGTTTTTTGTTATTATTATTAATTTGTCTATAACTTTTCATTAAATACTAATAACCGAACTAAAATATTTTCATTACATTCTTGTTTAAATTATCTGTGTGCTGATATATAATTTTATGACATTACTTGAATAGAAAGTGGTGTTATGAGCCATCCAACTTCAAAAATGCATGTTTAGGTAGATTTCGTAAGAAATACTACCTACTACATTCTCCCCTATGTTGGAATTTCTGGAAATTTTTTGCAGATTACATCGATCATGATCCCTAGAACATAAAACCACCCCCAATTCAAAATTTTATCTATCTATATATACCGAATGTTTCAAAAGTTCGGTGCAAAAGTAAAACGCGATAAAAAGAAAAATCAATGGGTCGGAAAGACAAGCGATTTGCAGATAAATATTCTGCGTGGTACAGGACTTTTTATGACACCAACAAACAATTAGTTAAAAGTCCCGACAGTAGAGGGTGCTACTGCAGCTAGTTCCATGGAATAATTCCAGATTACTCGCACAGTGCAAGATTTGGATACAAAAACATTAGGGAATACTGCATGTACACTTTTTTTACCTAAATCTTGCATTGTGTGAGCCATATGAAATTATTTCATGGATTTATCTGCACTGGCGCCCTCTGTTGTCAAAATTTTAAACAAAATTTATTTTGTTGTCATAAAAAAATCCCATTGGGAATTAAAACGGCCTATAGAGGCGCTGCTCGCAGCCTCCGTACAAGAAAATTGTCCCTTTAATTTCCCTTTAACTAATGCTAAAGTGCCATTGAAATAATTTTTTATTGTAAATGCAATTGAAAGTTTTTGATATTCAAATTCGGGTAATTTTCCCTTTGTAATATAAGACGGAACACAAATGTCACAAGAAATCTGAAATTGCGCAAAAGAATAATTAGTCATTCTGAACAAATTAAAAATACATGTAATGCAATGTGCTTGCACGGCAGTATCCTGAAGCGAGAAGTTACATCCTTTCTCCACCAGATGGCGTATTCGAGCGCTTGAATTGCCAATACCACGCTGAATATTTATCTGCATGTCCCTCCAACCCATAGATCTTTTTTCTATCGCGTTTTACTTTTGAAACACCCAGTATATCTTACTTTTTTATGGACACAAATCTCTTTCAAAATAATACATAAAATCAAGGGGCAAAAAATCTCAGTCAACTTCGTTAATGGGCAAAATCGGACCAAGGAAATAGAAATAGGGAGACTTTTTGTGAAAACAGAAAAAACCCACAACTTCTTAATTACAATACACATAAATTCAGTTTAAAGTTATTATTACTTCGAAGAAAAGGGCCACAAATTTATATATGTTTTTTTATATTAAAAATGGTCTCAAGGAGTGAAAAAAAATAGGGTTTTAGGAAGAAAAAATTCATAACTCCGTCAATTCACAAGATATCAAATCTACTTAAATTTATTATAAATCTTCTTAATCTTATCTACAACTTTTATGGTGACAAGTTTTTGATAGAAGCAACTGTTACAGAAAAAAACAAAAAAGAGGGGTGTGGGTGAAGAAAAAATTTATCAATTCGTCAATTCACAAGATATCAAATCTGCTTAAATTTATTATAAATCGTCTTAATATTATCTACAACTTTTATATTGACAAGTTTTTGATAGGACCAACTCTTATAAAAAAATAAATAAATAAAGTAGTGGTTGGAGAAAAAATTATCGTGTTAACACGATTCTGATAAAACCAACTCTTGCAGAATAATGGAATTAAAAACTCGTCAAAAGCAGACAAATAAAATTGTTAAACTGGGTATATCATTAATCTTGATTTAGTTTTTGTTCGAAATCTAACTGTGTCTGTAGGCCGAACCGGCAGGGAATTTTTTCAAAAATATGTCTGCAATTTCGGGCATTACTGTCTTATCTTCTAAGGATAATTTTCTTTTTACAATATCTTTATTAAAAATTTCGTTAATTTTAATTATTATATCAGATGGCAGCACCATGTGATCCAATAAAAATTTTTCGTCAAAAATTAATAACGCTGTCGAATTAATTAGAAATACATAGTGCATGCATATTTAAGTCCAAGGTGAAAAAGTTCAGACGAAAGATTCGATTTTGATTTAAAAAACAACGGCCCAATCTTCGGCAGAGTTCGAAACCAAAAGAAGTCACTAAATCTCAGTCAGAAAGTGCTTTACAATTACAATCGGTAGAAAGGAAATGTCACTACTTCTGACGGTTTAACGAGGTGCCTGGGACAAACTGCCCCACATCCCCGTGCCATAACAACTGGAGAATTAAGAGCCTACTTCACTCATTTGAAACAGTGATATCACCTCACAGACTGAAAAACGTTGCCACCGCGAGGCGTATCCCAATCCCAAAGATTGACATCTTAAAAACCAATGATATTTCCTAAACTTGTTTTTGTCAAAAAAAAAGGGTCATCCCACAATATAAAGCTATACACCCTTTTCCCCTGACAAATATTTGGGGGTGGGAGGGGGATTAGATAATTCGCTCTGCACCGTCCGCAAAAAATAATTAGCAGATAGACAGGAAGTGGAGATAGGCTTCCAATTGAATCTTCTGAAAAAAGTTTGGCAGGCATGCGCTACTAGAGTTCTGCACGGGTAGAAATATCCAGCCTGGTTCCGAGTCGACCTTTAGAAAAAAAAATATTCTGCCCGGCCTACAAAGCATATTTTTTGCAGTAGAAAGAACACCAAAAACTGGCGATTACTCACAATAAAAATTATAAAACTTTACAAAAAAATAAAAATAATCATAGTTTTTTACGTCGATATCGTTTAAAATTGTTTCCTATGGAGGAGTTCGGTTGGTTGTGTTTATGACGGCCAATTATCAGCACGAGGGATATAGGCCCTAAGGGGGGGGAGTGTCCTCCGTGCGGGGTCTTTTTATAGGAACCTAACCCGTATTTACGCTTGGAAAACCACGGTGAGAAGAAAACTCCGAACGATTAGGCCGACGGGCGCGATTGAGATCGATCCCAGAACCTCCCGTCTACCAGCTTCGAGAGCACAAATGGAGGAGTTCGGAGCAAAAATACATATTATAGTTTTTTTTTCATGTTTAGAATCTTCATTTTTAAAGAAGCGCCAAAGACTATGAAATTTATATATTTTAATGAATCTCTATTTGTATGTAAATGTTTCACTTATTTCATATAGTTAATAATATTTTCAGTGAGGACACTTTCATTTTCGGAATCGGTTTCTAAAGTGAAAACAGCCCATAAAAAAATTCTGCATTCAAAATTGAAAAAGTAAAAAACGACCTTTGTACAGATTGGTCTCAGCTATCCAATGCAAAAAACATCATTTAAAAATATAGAAATGCGAACGAGATATCTTTATAAATTTCTTCTATAGGATTATCATTAGCGAACGGGTCTTTCCGGTAGGCTAAAGTAGCCTCTTTTCGGTTGCATTTCAATATTTTTAAATGATTTTTTTTTTTTTTTTTTTGCATTAGATAGCTGAGATTGATCTGTACAAAGGCCGTTTTTTGTTTTTTCGATTTTGTTTACAGATGTTTTTAGTGAGGACACTTTCATTTTCGGAACAGGTGCGAAAGTGAAAACATCCCCATAAAAAATTCTGCATTCAAAATCGAAAAAGTGAAAAACGGCCTTTGTACAGATAGATCTCAGCTGCAAAAAATAATAAATTAAAAATATTGAAATGCAACTGAGATATCTTTATAAATTTCTTCCCTAGGATTAGCATAAGCGAACGGGTTTTTTCGCTTGACTACAGTAGCCTCCCCATACAAAATTCTGCAATCAAGATCGAAAATGTAAAAAACGGTATTTGTACAGATTGATCTCAGCTATCCAATGCAAAAAAATAGTTTAAAAATTTTGAAATGCAACTGGGATATCTTTATAAATTTCTTCTACAGGATTAGCATTAGCGAACGGGTTTTTTCGGTAGACTAAAGTAGCCTCTTCTCTGTTACATTTCAATATTTTTAAATGATTTTTTTTTTGCATTGGATTGCTGAGATCGATCAGTACAAAGGCCGTTTTTGTTTTTTCGATTTTGTTTACAGATATTTTTAGTGAGGACATTTTCATTTTCGGAACAGGTGCGAAAGTGAAAACACCCCCATAAAAAATTCTGAAATCAAGATCGAAAAAGTAAAAAACGCCCTGTGTACAGGTCGATCTCAGCTATCCACTGGGAAAAAATCATTTAAAAATATTAAAATGCAACCGAGATATCTTTATAAATTTCTTCCATGGGACTAGCTTTAGCGAGCGGGTCTTTTCGCATGACTGGCGTAGCCTGTTGCCGATTGCATTTCAATATTTTTAAATGAATTTTTTTTTTTTTTGCTCTGGATAGCTGATATTGATCTGTACAAAGGCCGTTTTTTGCTTTTTCGATTTTGTTTAGAGATATTTTTTGTGAGGACACTTTCATTTTTGGAACAAGTTTCGAAAGTGAAAAAACCCCCCATAAAAACATCTGCATTCAAGTTCGACAATGTAAAAAACGGCATTTGTACAGATCAATCTCCACTATCCAATGAAAAAAAAAATCATTTAAAGATATTCAAATGCAACCGAGATACCTTTATAAGTTTCTTCTATAGGATTAGCATTAGCGAACGGGTCTTTTCGCTTGACTAAAGTAGCTCCCCCTTAAAAAATTCTGCAATCAAGATCGAAAATGTTAAAAACGGACTTTGCACAGATCGATCTCAGCTATCCAATGCAATAAAAATCATTTAAAAATATTGAAATGCAACCGAGATATCTTTATAAATTTCATCTATAGGATTAGTATTAGCGAACGGTTCTTTTCGCTTGACTAATGTAGCCTCCCCATAAAAAATATAGCAATCAAGATCGAAAATTTAAAAAAAACGGCCTTTGTACAGATTGATCTCAGCTATCCAATGAAATAAAAATCATTTAAATATATTAAAATGCAACCGAGATATCTTTATAACTTTCTTCTATAGGATTAGCATTAGCGAACGGGTCTTTTCGCTTGACTAAAGTAGCCTCCCCATAAAAAATTCTGCAATCAAGATCGAAAATGTAAAAAACGGTCTTTGTACACATCGATCTCAGCTGTCCAAAAAAAAAAAAAAAAAAAAAAAAAAAAAAAAAAAAAAAAATCATTTAAAAATATTGAAATGCAACCCAGATATCTTTATAAATTTCCTCCATGGAATTAGCTTTAGCGAGCCGGTCTATTCTTATGACTGAAGTAGCCCCTTAGCACTGCTGATTTGAATTGCAACAAAATATGCTTATTATTTAATCAAAATGTTTATAATAAATTTAAAAATTATTATATTGCCTTTCAGAAGGGAAAAAATAAAATAAATGCAAAACAACATATACACTAAGCAGAAATATATCATCTGTGCATGCTGATTTCACCGCAATAGAATTTGCTAAGTATTTGTAAATTAGCCGAAATTTTCGGGTAGGGTTGGGTTCATTTTTCCGATTATCTACTCGAGGGATATGGACCCGAAGGGGGAGTGCCCTTCGTGGGAGTCTTTTTAAGGGAACCCAATCCATATTAAAGCATGGAAATCCAAGGTTCGAAGGAAACCACGAAAACTCCGAACGATTAGGCCGACGGGTGCGATTGGGGTCGAACCCAGCACCTGCCGTCTACCAGATTCGACAGCACAATCTCTCGGCCACTGGTGGGGCCCGAAATTTTTGTAAAACACTCAAAGAAATCTTTCTTAACCCCTTAACGCTCGAATTAAATTACAGTTGAAAAATTCAAATTGCTTATTGGCTCTACTTTTATGAAAAAGAAATATTCACCTTATTTAATGACAGGAAAAACGATACTAAAATATAGCCAATTTCACTATTTTATAAAACTGGTGGGAATCAAACAATTTGAGTAAAAGACACAGCCCGAGAATATGACGAGAGCGAGAATTAAGGGGTTAAAAGTTTCAGAAACACATTTCTCAATTTTAAGCTTGTGTAATTTAATAATGAAACTGTATTGTAGTTATCTTTTAGTTTACTATATAAAACAAATGTTTAATATTTGTGAAAGAAACAAAATCGGCAAGAATTACCTTATTAATTATAAAAAAAATATATAGAAAATTTAAATACAAATATATTTTTTCGCCGCATATATGTATTCATTTTTAATGACACTAGTCAATTATTATTCCGCCCCCCCCCCCCTGTCGAGTGCGAATGACATATTTCTATTGAGTGAGAGCCTTTTGACGTTTACGGAATAAAAAAAATCTATCCGGCATTATACTTCAAAAGTGAGAAAAAAGAAAGATTATAAATCTGTTTTAATTCTTAATCAATAATAATTTTAAAATTTATTTTTGGAACAGGCTTCGAAATGAAAACACCCCATAAAATATTCTGCAGTCAGGATCGAAAAAGTAAAAAGCGGCGTTTGTACAAATTGATCTCAGCTATCCAATGCAAAAGAAAATCATTTAAAAATATTGAAATGCAACCAATATATCTTTATAAATTTCCTCTAAAGGATTAGCATTAGCGAACGGTCTTTTCGGTAAACTAAAGTAGCCTCTTCTCTATTGCATTTCAATATTTTTAAATGAATCTTTTTTTTTTTTTTTTTTTTTTTTTGCATTGGATAGCTGAGATCGATCTGTACAAAGGCTGTTTTTTGTTTTTTCGATTTTGTTTACAGATATTTTTAGCGAGGACATTTTTATTTTCAGATAAGGTGCGAAAGTGAAAACACCCCCATAAAAAATTCTGCAATCAAGATCGAAAAAGTAAAAAACGGCCGTTGTACAGATCGATCTCAGCTATCCACTGGGAAAAAAAATCATTTAAAAATATTAAAATGCAATCGAGATATCTTTATAAATTTCTTCCATGGGACTAGCTTTAGCGAGCGGGTCTTTTCGCGTGACTGACGTAGCCTGTTCCCGATTGCATTTTTCATATTTTTACATTTTTTTTTTTTTTTTTTTTTTTTTTTTTTTTTTTTTTTTTTTTTTTTTTTTGCTCTGGATAGCTGAGATTGATCTGTATAAAGGCCGTTTCTTGCTTTTTCGATTTTGTTTACAGATATTTTTAGTGAGGACACTTTCATTTTCGGAACAAGTTGCGAAAGTGAAAACACCCCCATAAAAACATCTGCATTCAAGATCGGAAATGTAAAAAACGGTATTTGTACAGATCGATCTCCACTATCCAATGCAAAAAAAATCATTTAAAAATATTGAAATACAACCGAGATACCTTTATAAGTTTCTTCTATAGGATTAGCATTAGCGAACGGATCTTTTCGCTGGACAAAAGTAGCTTCCCCTTAAAAAATTCTGCAATCGAGATCGAAAATGTAAAAACGGACTTTGCACAGATCGATCTCAGCTATCCAATGCAATAAAAATCATTTAAAAATATTGAAATGCAACCGAGATATCGTTATAAATTTCATCTATAGGATTAGTATTAGCGAACAGGCCTTTTCGCTTGACTAAAGTAGCCTCCCCATAAAAAATTCTGCAATCAAGATCGAAAATGTATAAAACGACCTTTGTACAGATCGATCTCAGCTATCAAATGCAATAAAAATCATTTAAAAATATGGAAATGGAACCGAGATATCGTTATAAATTTCTTCCATAGGATTAGCATTAGCGAGCGGGTGTATTCGCGCGACTGAAGTAACCTCTTAGCATTACTCACTGCTGATAAGAACTGCAACAAAATATGCTTATTATGTTATCAAAATGTTTAGAATAACCTTAAAAATTATTCGTTTGCTTTTCAGAAGGGAGAAAAGAAAAGAAAAACAACATATATACTAAGCAGAAATATATCATCTGTGTATGCGGATTTCGCCGCAATGGAATGTATTTGCTAAACGATTTAAAATTAGCCGAAAATTTCGGTAAAGCAGTGAAAAGAAATCTTTCTTTAAAGTTTGAGAAACACATTTCTAAGTTTTAAATTAGTGTAATCCAATTTAATAATGAATTGTACAATTGTTATCTTTTAGTTTGCTGTATAGCACAAATGTTTAATTTTTATGAAAGAAACATTTAAACTAATTCAGTAAGAATTACCTAATAAATGATAGAAAAAAAAATGTATTATAGACAATTTAAATACAAATGTATTTATTCGCCGCATATATCTATTAATTTTTAATGACACTAGTAACTATTGTTATTTTCTTTCGTTCTCTCTCTCTCTCACCCCCCCCCTCCTCCTGTCGAGTGCAGATGACAAAAAGATATTTCTAGTATCTTTTGAGAATAAGCGACTTCTTCATTTTGATGTTGTACGCAATTGAAAAATCTTTCGGAAATTAAACTTTAAAAGTACGAAAGAAAAATAATAACAATGATAAATCTGTTTTTATTCCAAATCAATAATGCTTTTTAACAATCTTTATCTTTACTATTAGATTAGATGCCTAGAAAAACAAACCGTCTGAAATCAACATCTATTTAGAACATTTCAGAGCACATTTTTAATAAAACTTCGTTCTTTGCCCACCACAAGAAAATTGTTTTTATGAGACACCTAAAAGTTGCATCCAGTGCAGAAAATAGCCACAGGCGAAATTTCACACTATAGGAAGACTTTCCCGTTTACAGACTCCCCGCTGATTAAACAGGTGTCGTCTGAAACCCCCCTGTATTAAGGCGGTAACCTTGTAGAGGCGGATCTTGGAGCATTTTCGTCTGTTTAAAATGAAAGCGTTTCAACTTTTTATAAATGTAGCATAGATTTAAAAATTTTTAAAATCAAAATAAAAAGCATTTCTAGAAAGCTTAATTATTAAACTATGCATGCCACTTTACGAAATTTTAAAATGTCCAACAGATTTTTCGCGATAAGATAGTAAAGGCGAATCGTTAAACAACCTACAATAAAGCATCTAGAACGCCTTAAAAAAAAAAAAAAAATAATAATAAGATTTCAAAGTGGCCTGCATAGTTTAAGAGTACAGCTTCTGAAAGCTACAAAAAATATCAAATTCGATCAGAAAGCAAAAACAATAACAGTTATAAATTTCTCCCATTGAAATAACATTAGCCCCTCTATCTCGGAGCGTTACTGAAGTAGGGCCTTAACAGGAAAAACAGTCAGTAGTGACGTATGAGATGGTGAATTCGGAATGGTTGGGGCAAGCCCCGCCCATCCGAACATGCCAGGACGATCAGAACGAAGGGACGAAAAGCCGTAACTCCACCGAACAAAAAAAAGACCCTTTTCAGGGACCATACATTTTTACATAATGTTAAACAATTTTGCCTACACAATAAGAAAGAATACTTAATATTAAAAAGAGAAAAAGGTATTTACAGAATGACATAAGAAAAATTTACTGTATTTACAAAGAAAATTATTCTTTTCTAGCTCTTTTAGAAAATCTGGACATTCCGTCCATAAATTTAAGTGTTTTCCTAGTATCATCAGCTTCTGCTGCGATTTGTTCGTAGAGTTTCTCAAGATAAACAGTTAGGTCATCCAAAGAATCAATTTTTAATTCTTTTTTAATTTTTTCTAAGATTGCAAAGAACTTGGGAATGTCATTTCCCATCTCGAAGTCATGGTATACAGGCGCCACCTGGTGGGTGGGGTTTGAGTTTGAGTTACAATTTTGGGTTTTTCGAGTTTTCAAAGTTTCATTTTTATTTTTGCTTTGCAGCGCGTTTGCGTAAGATTTTTTCACATTTTTAAGGGGAAAACTTTTACAGCCTCTGAAGGAAGCTGGGTGTTCCTCAGAACAATTAGTACATTTAGGTTTTGGGGCATTTTCCGTGGGAATTTCAGAAGAAACTTTCGAAGGGCACGATGCGGAATCATGGTTTAAGTCGCATCTGACGCATTTCGCGTCTAAAAAACAGAAGTCGGCGTGATGAAAGAACTTTTGACATTTGAAGCATTGGGTCGCCTTCTTTGGCGACCTGTATGCTTCGATAGTAACGCGAAAATGGAAAAGAGCTTTAAGTTTGAAGATTTTTTTCAGAGTTTTCCGTCTTAGGAAGGTGTAAAAGGAATAGTGGCAAAATGCGTTTGTCTTTACGGCTTATCATTTGGACCGTTTTAAGAATCTCTAGCCCTTCGGCAGTTAGGGTGTTTTCAATATTTTTAGGATCAATATTAACAGGAAGACCTCCAGTGTTGTAGTCGTAAAAAAGCAGAGAGTATACGGTATAGGCAGAGGTTATACGCTGAGATCATGAACGCTCATAGATAGGGTATACGCTAATGCTTTATTTGAGAAACAGAGGGTATACGACTCTTCTTCAAAAAATCCAGAAGGTACACGGCGTATACCCCCGTATACCCTCCGCTACATCCCTGAAGACCTCTGATTACGACTTTTAGTGGGGGAATTACATCAGTGGTTACGTAGAATTTGTACTTTTCAGCTTGAAGATAATTTATTAATTTTTTCTTAATTTCGAAGGAATCAGCGAAGAGCTTCATCCAATTTTGGTTTGTTTTTACGTAGAAATTTTTATCGCAATTATCCGCGATTTTCTTAATGGTTTCAGTGAGATTTAATGGCATTTCAACAACAATCGGATTCGGTGTCCTTGTGGCTCCCTCTTTGGGTGCATCTTTCAAAGACAAGTTTTCCGTGTGTTGAGCAGACTCGCTAGGAGTTGGGGGATTTATCTGTATAATGGAGTTATTTTCATTAATTTTAGGGGCAATTTCACGATTTTCCTTCGGAGAATTAGTGATGAAAGAAAAATCTAACATCTCAATGTTGAAATTTGCAGGATTTTTAGGATAATTTTGAGCTTTTTGCGACATAAGATCGTCGATGAAAGTTATCATATCAATTTTAAGCCCTTTGGCTGTTAAGTTATGCTTGTGGTTATAAAATTGCATTATCTCTTCAGGGAGATCCTCGAAAATTGCAAATTTAAGATCAATGAGAGAACTTAAATCGCTCTCAGGGATAACATCCGTTTTAGTTAGCGGTTTGTACAACTGTTCATAGTCATCCCTGTGACGCCATCTACCATGCTTAGTGAACATTTTAAGTTCATCCTTATTAAGATCAGCAAATTTACGATTTGTTCTTTTACAGTATCTAACCAGATGGTTATCTTTTAAAGTGGGGGGGGGGGGGGGTTCTGATCGACAAAATAAAAAGGCATATGCTCACCATCTCCACTCCATGCGGAGATTCCTGAGAATGCAGAGGATGTTGACAGAGCAGAGTCAGGTCTATCATGCAGCATCTCCATAAGACTCCCAGTAGGCTTAAACATGTCACCTACCGGCATAAGTTACTGGCATACGTAGTTCTTAAAAGAACTTTTCACTCTTTACCGGCGGTGACTGGCACTAGTGGGGATGTCATGTCCGGAGCTGACACTCTCGCTGGTAGGAAATGTCACAATGTAACTGGAAAACAGCAGCATTTATTATAAAAATATTTTTCTGGTATGAGAGTTTAAATATTATGAAAAAAGATTCTGCATTTCAAATAAAAATAGAACTCTGTGAGTTAACTGAAACTTTTGTCTATTTAATTTATATGTTTTTAATAGGAAGAGTTGAGAACTTTTCTCCCGACAACTTTTTTTTCAACCTGGCTTCCGCAAGAATCTCTTATACTCTAGACATGGCTGGGGACGTATGAAACTGGCTTCCACAAAAAAATCGGAATAAGAGAAGAAATGCATAAAGCACAGCGGACGGACAGAGGCCGCTCACCACGGCGGCTGGGACCGAGACTAATAATAAGCTCGACGCAACAGCGGTCGGTCGGTAGCTTCAGGACCCGAAGTCCCCATACCTCTTTTCGGTATCTTTAATTTGTGTAATTTCCCTTTTAAATTTGTCTGGTTTTAATTTTTGATTTTTTTTTTTTAACCTGGCTTCCGTTAGAGTCTCTTATACTCGGGACGTGGCTGTGGACGTATGAACCTGGCTTCCGCAAAAGAGTCGGAATAAGAGAAGAAAAGCTTAAAGGACTGCAGAAAGAGGCCACTCACTGTGGCGGTTAGCTTCAGAAACTAACATACAACATTTAGAATCTACTATATTTATCTGGGATGTTCTTGGCATTTTAATTTAACATTCCACGCAGAGCTGCTGCATTAGCGGCTCTCCGTTACGAGACGAGAAGAAGCAAAATATGTTTTGTCTTGGCTATAAATTACTTTAAATAACATATTTATTAAAAAAAGTGGTGTGCAAAGAATATTTTAGCAATATGAGATTGAATACAGAACAGAAGATTGAATTATAATTGAAAAACCAGTGGTGATCTCCCTGTAAACGGTTTTACATTCATTTCAGTTTTATGAATTAAACATACTTTTTTAATTCATGTGTTTTTCGAACCAAGAACCTTTTGAATAGCATGCGCCATCTACTAGCGGATCTTTCGAAGAGTGGCTCACTATGGAAAAGTACAATTGCGCATGCTTGGGAAGATTCCACTTTTTTAAGCAGGGGTTACAGGTACAAGTGGGTGATACAGGTTTACGGCAGAGCCCCCTACAGTCTATAACAATAAACAGCGTTGAAAAATAAACAAAAGTTATGTTGTTATCGGAGCGTCTATCGCGAATATTAGTTTTGCTACGTCTTAGTTATCCCGTCGACCAAATTACTGTCGCCAAATTGAAAGATTAAATGCCATTAATTAATTAATTGTAAGATTAAATGCCAATAATGGCCAGTAAAACCATTAATTCGACGTTTTATTTGTATTTTTATTAATGATGCTCTAATTTATTTGTTCTTTCCTTATTTAAAATAAATTTTATGTCAATGTGTATAATTTGGCGATTTATATAATTTGGCAAAATTGGTCGACGGGATAACTAAGAAGTACCTTAGTTTTCTAAATATAATCGTATTGAAACGTATTGATGTGTCGGATTAAAATATATATATATATATATTATTTGATGCATTTTTCATTATCATTTGCACACTCATATTAAAATAAGAAATTTTATTATAAAAAATTTAAACTATTGTTATCCTTCTATATATAAAAAAAAGTTTTGATTTGGAAATGGACCAATAAACATCTGCGTAGATATTCCGGGTAGATCCACATCATATTTGAATGTTTAAGCATGGCCTTCCATCGTTAATATTAAAAAAACTGTTGCATACAAAAATATGAAAATCGGTGGTATTATAGAGAAATGTTTGATAAACACGCTGATGCAGACAGTTTTCAAGTCGAAGAAATATTTTAAGAGATATTTAATGCTAAAGTTGGACAAAATCGTTCCATTAAAAAAGTTTTATTGGAGCAAAAACTATACATGAGAATTTAGTCATTTTTAGATCATTTTATACGTTATAAGTTCCCGATGTGCAGATTGCATTTACTTTTCTTATTTGACTCATTTTTTGAGGTTTTATTTCAATTTTAATTTCAAATTTTCAGCATTTCGAGAGATATTTTTTACAAATTTTAGAAAATGTTATTAATTTAAACTGTTGCCAAGTTGTATAAACAGCGCAAACAATAATGTTTACTTCAAATTAAAAATTTATTTTACACGTGACTATTATAAACAGAAAATATAAAAAGCAGGAACTCATTGAAAATTACGTCATAAAAACTATAATTACACGTGAATTTTAAAAGAGACAGAATATTGTAAGATAATAAATTCATCATGCGTTAGAAGTCTTAAATAGGAGAATTTACGTCACATTTACGTCACATTACACTTATTATATAAAATGAACAAAAAATAATATTGCAAAACAGTTTAAATTTAAAAATTGCTCGAGACATTTATTTGATATTGTAAGATGATCATAATATTTAATTTCTAACAAAGTATTTTTACGTGAATATTAAAAAGGAAAAGAAAAGTTTGGTGAAAATTACGTCAGATTATAATTCTCAGATTCAAATTATAATTCAGTCTTCCGAAATCTTTCAAAAGCCGATCAAATTATCGTGCTGTTAGAGTCTGCGGTGTCTGAACGGGGGTTGACGAGCGTAGCTCGTAGGGGGCAGAGCCCCCTAGTATATTAAAAAATACTTTTTTCCTACTGGGTTTAATACATTTCATCAGAACTATTAAAATTTAGTCAATTTAATTGTAAACAAAACTCGCGCTTAAAACTTTTTTCCCCTCCATTAATAGTAATAAATGTATATAATAAAAGCGCAAAGCATTTGACTGTCATCAATAGTTCCGGGATGACCGCCAAACGGCCATTTCGGGACTTTTATGTTGAAAGGACGCAGGTGATAAATCGCCAAATATTGTTCCATCGCCATCATTTCATTTAAAATATAAACTTATCACTCATTTCATTTAAAATGCATAACTTTCATTTAAAACACATATCAAACTAATTTAAACTACATTTCTTTCATCTCTAATAATAAAAATTTAACTCATGTGACTGTTATGGCGCAGATGTCATATCGCGATTTTTTTTTCCGACGCCAATTTAGCGAAAACATCAACAGCATAAACAACAACATCCGGGTTACCATATCAAACAAAATAACAACACTTTGGCGCCAATTAAGAACCCGTTGCGTATATGACATTGGCGTCAGAAAAAATTGCACCAATATGGCAGCTGTATGATATATGACATCTGTGCCACTGTTATCCCTAAATACGGGCTGACAGCTTCAATTTCCATATGATAAGCAGCCAGTTTTAATCAAAATTATTTTTTACAATAAAACTGCACAAAAGTTAAATTTTTCGAAAGATCGTTCAAATTACTACTACTTGGTTATTCCGTCGACAAAAAATCTATCGCAAACTATAAGATTAAATGCCAATAATGGTTGATAGTAAATGTCACATTCACTTGACTTTAAGCAAGTTACACGTATTTACGTCATCAACTGATTTTTATTTCGACGTTTTATTTGTATTTTTATTAATGTTATACTAATTTATTTGTTCTTTAGTTATTTAAAAATAAAAATTAGGCACATATGTCATATTGGCGGGATTTTTTCCAACGCCAATTGGCGAAAAACTTGTTACCGTATCATCTATATCTGGGTTACCATATCAAGCAAAATAGCGACACTTTGGCGCCAGTTTAGAACCCGGTGCGTATATGACATTGGCGTCAGAAGAAAAATCGCGCCAATATGGGGCGTATATGACATCTGTGCCAAATAGTTTCTTTGAGATGCAGGTTACGAACATTTCTCAGTAAAATTTTGAGATTTAAATGATAAATTCACAGTAGTTTTGTTGACCCTGAGCTGGGTCCCTTTGGTGTCGTATTAGCTGAAATACGCCAATAGGGCAGACGACCCAATTATGGACCCATTACTTAATATGTTAAAATCTCCGCATTAGTGAAGCTATTACAATTGATATGCAGACGAACATAAAATAAAATGCCTAAATGTGTGGAACAGATGTTATATATTCCCGCGGCCGCGATTTTTATTTTAAAACAAATATTGGAACATATGTTATATATTCCCGCGGCCGCCATCTTGGATTTTTTCTTGGCGTGAAAACTCCTTTTGCGCCAAGTAGTAAATGTCGCTAAGCAACGATTTATACACATGTTAGGCTTCACGGGGTTGCCTTATCGATAAACGCCAACAAAAAACCGCCAAGAAATCCACGATTTCGGCCGCTGGAATATATAACATCTAAACCAAATGAGTTAAGTGTTTTTTGACAAGAAAGGTGAAATTATAACATCAAAAAATTACGAAATGCTGCCACGATCTTAAAGAATTTTTCATTTCTCGGTGAGAATCTTCCTTTTTGACGAAAACTTAAGTAAATAAATTAAATTACAAATAAAAGTAACATGTTGCATATCTTAGCATACATTTAAGGGCGACTAAACTGGTCACCAGAGGCGACTAGTTTCTTTAATAGTTAATTCACTTACACATTTAAGAACAAATATTTCACAATAGAATATTCACCAAAACAATGAGCCTGTGCTTGTTGTATCTATATATATGGCCAAAAGTTGTATTTCCTATTTCCTATTTGTAATTTTTTTTTAAATTTTCTTTGTTGAACAACTGTTTTATTAGCTGGGATTTTTTTTAGTTCATCAGATACAATTGGTAAGCATGGCTTGGACGAAGTTTTGGCTAAAAACATTTCTAAATTTTTAACGCGTTCATCCACACCCTCCAAGTCTTCTGGTGTCTCCAGTGTTTGTATCTGATCACTGATAGATTGTAATCTCAAAGTTAATGAAGCTTTTGCAGTATCAAAATCTATTCTTGGCTTTTTTTAAAACTTGGTTGACTATTGCAGCCATTTCCAAAGATTGTCGTTCTTTGTATTGATCTACATCAATGACAAGTTCTCCCTCACAATCATTTTGAATTTGGTTTGAAAAAAGTTCATTTCTGTTGCGGGAAAAATTATATTTTTGACAACAGAAATGAATATGTTTGCATATAACATACCCTATCTGGTATCGAAGACACGTACAAGTTAATGTATGCAAACAAACTCCACAATCAACACACATTACTTGACATTGGCAGGTTTTGTTGTTTAGCTTAATGTCATACGTTACTATGGAAGATCCTTTAATTTTACATACTATCCACTCTTTTTCTTCTTTCATCTCTTGAATTGAGTAGATATTTTCATCTAATTTTTCACTAGTAAGATGCTCTTGGCGAATCAGACGAACTCGGTGAGTGACTTTGTCACGCTCAATGGCTATAATTCTACCAATAAGTTTTTTTTTAACTGCCTTCAAAACAATTTGGATAGATTTGTCTAATCTCTTTATGATAGTCCCCCCAGCTTCTTCATACTTCAACTGCCTATGCCACCTTTCTAGCTTCATATTGGTATTTGCTCCCAGTTGAGCTCGGTGACAATATGCCCACTTTGGTCTGCGGTTACAATAGTGTTCTTCAAAGTACTTAATGAAGGCAGTTTCTTCTTTATATTTGGTCAGAAAATCATTCAGATATTTCTGAAATGTAATAGTATCTAGTTCATGTAAAAACTGTTCCATATCTTTTTTCATTTCAAGTCTTACAGCTTCATCTTTCACTTTAGATTTTAAATTGGTATTCCAGCTTCGCAAAACATGCCATGCACACAGTATATGTTTTGAATCGTCTTGGAAAATATTTTCCCAGGCATTACAAAATGAGTTTGTATCATCAGTCAACAGTAACTTTGTTTTAAAATCTGGAAGCTTGTTTTTGATAGCTTGGAAAAATGGTTCAAAAGTTTCACAAGCTACTCTGGAGGAAAACAATGTCGCTATTGGCATACCTTCCAGGTTTTCATCATTAACCATTAGGGTAGTCAGCTGAAACCCATATTGATTCATTCCATGTGTGGAATCTATCATTATACACTCTTTTCCATGCAATTCTAATAACTGTATTTGTGCTTTATTGGCAAATCCAAGTAAAAATTCATTAGCCTCAATATTATGATAACCATCAAGGTTTTCACCTATTGGCTTGTATAGAAGTACAGAATCATCTTCTGCCATCATTTTATGCACCATTATATCCACAGATATAGCCTCTTCAGAATGGGCTGGCTTGTCTATAAGGAAATCCCTACGTATATTGTCCACATCTTTTCTGACAGTTGATTGAAGTCTCTTGGTAGGAGAGTATTGGTCTACGACAACTTTATCTAAAACAGTGCTTGTTGGAATCCCGTTATGCAGCATTCCAGCCAGCTCCATTCTTTCTTGATGGGTTAATCTTATTTTTCCTGGCTCCTGTTCATGACCCACATGAATCAGTTGGTATTCTACAACAATTTCTCTAGCTTCATGCAAAATCTGTTTTGTCACTTTCATGGTAGCAGGGCAAGTTTTGCCAATTTTAATAGAAACGCCACTCTTGAAGCGCCTCTCTCTCTTTGAAGCTTTGAGAATGGGTGCACCACTTCTATTACATTCATAATATGAAATAAGAGCCCCATCGTTTTCGTATTTACCTTTTATAGGAAAATAGGAAGCAGATTCCTTTTCAATAGCACATTTCCACACTTGAAACTCATTATTAGTATAAAAAGTTTCCGTTTGAAATTTTAAATTTATACCTTCATGATTTTCTGTTATATGAGTATGTAGATCCCCAATCGTTCTTAATTTTGTATCACAAATGGGGCAAACTTTATTGGCAGTCATGGAAATTTCACTTTTAGAGTGCAAGTTCCTTTGATGCCTATACAAATTCTTTTTTGCAGAAAAACTTACATTGCATTCAGAGCAAAAAATTTTTGATGTCTCTTTAGGTTCATTTGAACTTGTGGATTCTGAAATATTAGCATGGATCCGGTCCGGGTCGTTAGTAGGTAAACAGCTATCAGAAATAGTAGTTATTCCGAGATCTAAAGATACATTAGCCATCGTCCGGTCCGAGTCATAATCAGGTAAACAGCAATCAGAATTATTTTGAGTTAATCCAGGATCTGAAGAAACATTAACCATATTCCGTTCCAAGTCGTCATCAGGTAAACAGCAATCAGAAATATTTTGAGTTAATCCAGGATCTGAAGAAACATTAGCCGTATTCCGTTCCAAGTCGTTATCAGGTAAACAGCAATCAGAAATATTGTTAGTAATTCCGAGATCTGCAGAAACATTAGCCATATTCCGGTCCAAGTCGTCATCAAGTAAATCATTAGAAAGGAAATAAGCCATACGCAAAAAATAACTAACCTACTAGCACTCACAACTCAAAGATAAATAATACATGGAGGAAAAACACGTGCCGTGGTCAGGAGCACAGATAAGTGAGGCTTGGTTAATTCGCCCCTCCCGGTTTCCTCTCTTCCTCTTTCCCCACCTTCAATATTGGGATTTCTAAATGGGCTAGTCCACTCCGTAGTGAGCCACTCTTCGAAAGAGCCGCTAGTGCGCCATCTGCCCTACCCGTAAAAGACTGAAATCTAATGGCTCTTTTCGTATTTGATTAAATAAGATCAGTTAAACATATAACTTAAACATACTTTTTTTAATTCATATGTTTTTCGAACCAAGAACCTTTTGAACAGCATGCACCATCTGCCCTAAGCGTAAAAGGCTGAAATCTAATGACTCTTTTCGTATTTGATTAAATAAGATCAGTTAAACGTATGAATTAAACATACTTTTTTTAATTCATATGTTTTTCGAACCAAGAACCTTTTGACTAGCATGCACCATCTGCCCTACGCGTAAAAGACTGAAATCTAATGGCTGTTTTCGTATTTGATTAAATAAGATCCGTATAACATATGAATTAAGCATACTTTTTTTAAATTCATATGTTTTTCGAACCAAGAACCTTTTAAATAGCATGCACTATCTGCCCTACCTGTAAAAGACTGAAATCTTACGGCTCTTTTCGTATTTGATTAAATAAAATCAGTTAAACATATGAATTGAACATACTTTTTTTAAATTCGCATGTTTTACGAACCAAGAACCTTTTGAACAGCATGCACCATCTGCCCTACGCGTAAAAGACTGAAATTAAGGTTCTGTTATGGAATGTCATTAATTAATTTATTTAAAAATATATAAAACTTTTGCAAAATTTTATGATTTGTCGCTATAAGTACGCAAAATTTCAAGTTTTCATCTTATACAGTTACCAAGAACGAAGTCTGTGTCAGACAGACAGGGGAGTGAGAGGAATAGGGTTTCGTCAGCGGAACGAAGCTCTAAAAATACAGAGAAATAAAGGTTAAATTATTGAAGATGGTTTTAAAAAATCTATATATATATATTACGCTAACGTACGTGGCACAGAAATCGCGATTATTTGTTATTGTCTAATGGCAACGCCCGAGAAACGCATCTCATTGGTTATTGTGAAAAGTCTTTTGGCAGGATTTAGGGCGATGGGGTTTATTTACATTTCGCCGTAGAGGAAAGAGCTCCATGATGTTTCCCTCTTTCCCTGCAATTATAGAGCTTAAAAATATCATTTGAAATGCCCGTAAAAGATATCGGTGAATACTTGAAAGTGAAGAAGAAGCCGAATTAAGAACAGAAAATTGAAATAGATTGAATCGGGAATAAAGTTAAACACAGAGCATAAGCGATCGCTAAAATAGGCTTAATAACCGCAGAGTGCAAGCGTTGCTTCTGAAATACAAATTATTGATTTAAACGTTCCGGGGGGCACAACTGTGGAACTTTGAGTAAAACGTGCAATTTCTGCAAAGCACTATATTGGAAATGCGAATTAATCAGCAGCAAGAATTTTAAAAATGCTGTCATGACGTCAAGTAATTTTGTTTACTTCCCTCTGTACGGATCTGCGATTCGAATTTCAGGTTCATTTAAGAATATATATGGGCCCACCAGAAGTAAGATACAATAAAACCTGCTTAGACGGAAACAACCAGTGATAAATTCCGTTTTATGCAGATTATTTAAATTGAACAAAGCATAATAACATTTTTGGGGAGAAAGGGAAGCTGTAACTTTCTTTTTTGTTTATTGCAGGATTCCATTAGAAACAGGCTTTACTCTATTAGAAAATAAATTTGCTGGATGGTACTTTTTACAACATTCTATATAGTAATATTTGCTTACAATTTTATTATTTCTTTTTCAATTATTACAGTTTATGTTGTATTTGTAATTGCTTTTTCATCTAAAGATTTTAAATAAAAAATTAAATTATTGAAAATATAATTAAATTTTAATTGAATTCATCAATTAATTTGGAATAAAAAGAGCATGAAACATATAAAAAGGAAAAAACTTAACCTGTGAATTTACACAACTTTGGAACTGAACAAGAGTCGGGCCCTGGTAATTTGCAGTCTCCACTCCCACTCCCCTCTATATGCACCTGCGATAAAAATTTCAGATTCATTTACGAATATTATTAAGGCCCGGGCGGGTCAGCTAGTATATCAAAAAATCCCTATTGGTGATGCATTAATGTAAGATTAGGGTTCATATGGTTTAAGTCCAGGTACGCATATTTACATTCTTTGCGATCTAATTACTTTTTCAAAAATTATTTTAATCCTTTCAAAATCATTTTTTTTCCCTGCAAGCTAATTATTCTTGTAAACTAGTCGGATTTTCCAATACCTTAACTTTCTTCTATCTCATACATGTTAATATTTCAAAAACAATTTACACATGGTTTATATTTCAATGGAATTACTTCAGTACTACAACAACTTAGATTTTCATCTTAAATTCTTGCTTCATTTTATAAATTGGAATAAAAATGATTTAATTTCGAACATGATATTTAATAAAATCAATACTTTTAGATATTCTGTTGCAAATCAGGTGCTTGAGATTTGAGAATCGCCGAACTGGCTGGATCCGAAGTGCCCACCGCTGCACAAGCAGACGATGCATAACAGAACTACAAAAATTCGAGAAAATTTCGCAAAGATCGCTATCACAGCGCCGCCTTCCCGGAAAATACCCCCGTTTTCAACTGGGACCTGATGTCCGCAGTCAAAAACATATGCCTGAAGTTTGGTTCAAACGTATGCATAACTTTATATACTTCCTTATTATGAAATACCAAAAATCGCTATTAGAGTGCCCGCTTTTGGCATAATATTATCAAATTGAACTAGAACCTGCCTGCCATAGTCAAAAATATATATGGAATTTATTTCAATTCTGTGCATAACTTCATACACTTTTCGATGAAACAATAATGAAAATCGCTATTACAGCACTCCTTCCGGCAGAGTAGTCCCAAATTCAAGTGCGACCTGCTGGTCATAGCCAAAATAAATAAATAAATAAAATAAAATTTAGTGCAAATCTATGCATAACTTCATACACTTTTCGTTAGTATAATGAGGGCTCACAGACAGATATTTTGTATAAACATGTTTTTTTGTGATCTCTGACCCTTTCTTCACTCACTTGAAATCACGCGTTCGTTAATGTTAAACCTATGGGTAGGTTGTTTTCGAATTTCTCGTTTAAATTTGAATATTTTTAAGCGATTTATTTTATTTTTTGCATAGGATAGCTGAGCTCGATCTCTAATAGGGCCATTTTGTACTTTTTCGATTTTGGCTGCAGATTTTTTTAATAAAGGTTCTTTCACTTTCGAAGTCTGTTTCAAAAGTAAAAAAAAAAAAAAAAAAAAAAAAAATCTGCAACCGAAATCGAAAAAGTAATAAAAAGTCATACTAGTGATTGACCTCAACCATCCTATGCAAAAAAAAAAAAGTTTTAAAATATTTAAATTTATGCGAGAAATTAGAAAACAACCCATAGGTTTAACATTTGCAAACGGGTGTTTTCAAGTGAGTGAAGAGTCCCCTTAAACGTTTCAAACAACGTAACACCCTAGCAACCAACTTGACAACATTTGTTCGATTGTCGGTTTTTCCGAGTTTTCTTTTTAATTCAGATTGCTTGATTCCCACTACTTTTTACTTAACAGAATAAGCCGAAATTAAACGCTTTTTTAAAAAAAGTGGTAATCAAGTAATCCGAATTTTAAACAAGTGGGTAAGTGTGATCACAGATCGCACAGAGGGTTTCTTTTAATATTCTTTTCAGTACACTTTATCCTTTTGAAAAATCTGTTAGTTCCACATTTCGCAACCAGGGGCGCACTCTATTCTAAACAAACCTCTATCCGAACGAAACTCCGTTTTACATACTATCCGTATATATATATATTAGTCGAAGGAATTGGGCCCATAGCACCCGAGATAAGTAGGCGCCCCTGGCGGTAAAAAGTGGAACTAAAATATGTAAGGCTATGGTGCATAATATGAAAGAATGATCAAAGGGGTGTCGGAAAAAGTTAGAAAAGTGCTCCCCGGAGGGCGGAGGTTAGAAAAATTGCTTAAAATATACAAGTTAGAGCACGGAGGAGTAAATAATATTCAACAAAAACATAATTTGAAGAACAAATTAAAAAAACAAAATTTATTTCCTACATTGTTTAAGCCCGAGAAGGGACAGATATTAAGTTATTTAATTCAATTAGTTCTACATTTAATGTTAAATTTTTGTAACAAATTAGTTAAGCCAATTGAAGATTAAAAAATAAAAAATAATTTATACAATATGATACTTAAAACACCCCAAAAAATTAATTCCGTTCAAATGAAATCGAAATAAATCTTAGACTTCTTCCATTTTTAATTGAAAATATTTGAATTGCAGATTTTGTATTATGTTTATGACAATTGTGCATCAAATGATAAGATGCATGCAAAATAGAAAACTTAAAAAAAAGTCTAAGATTTATTTTGATTTCATTTGAACGGAATCTAATTTTTTAGGGTGTTTTAAGTATCATATTGTATGAATTTTATTTTTATTTTTTAATCTTCAATTGGCTTAACCAATTTGTTACAAAAATTTAACATGAAATGTAGAACTAATTGAATATGACTTAATATCTGTCCCTTCTCGGGCTTAAACAATGTAGGAAATAAATTTTGTTTTTTTAATTTGTTCTTCAAATTATGTTTTTGTTTAATATGTCAAGTTTTTTAATAACTAATGTACTCAGATGAACGCATTTCAAAACTAATAGAGAGTATCATCATCAGGCTTTGATGTATGCGGTATTGCATCAGAATGTGGGATGCAGTTTACCAATGTGTAATTCAAAATGTTTCACCACTGTAGTAATGAACGTTGTGGTAGTTTGGACAAAAACTTCTGATCTGAACGTAAAAAATCTATAATCAAATCATAAAAAATTAACTTCACTTAAATTTAGATACCTTATTTCCCACTCAAGAACGCTATGAATGTAAATGTAAATTGTGTTGAATCCTTACTGCTAATATTTAACAATATCATAGCTGTGTTACAGTAAAAAAGTGTTAAGTTTTACTTAAATTTTTAAACCTTATTCTGTCCCAAGGGGCGATGTAAACACATCAGAAAATTATTACCTAAGTTTAACTTGGGGTATAAATAGTTCTCATCTCGAAAAAAAAAAAAAAAATACATTTTAAAATTTAAGTTAGGTAATTCCCCACTAAGTTCGCTACCTGCGTAAAAATAGCTATCCATTAGGAATTTTTACTAAAATATAAACTTGACCAAAGCAAAAACTTATTCTGAAAATATACTTTTTATTTCCACTATAACGCCATATTCACCTTTTTAATTTTTGAAAAAAAAAAAAAAACTAGCTCAATTTAATATTTCACATGAAAATCTTAAAAGAAATAAATTATTATTACGGCTTTTGAAATTTTTGCAACAATGAAATAAAAATGTTACATTTTCTATGAAAAATGTCCGTTGATTTTCAATGAAAAAAGCGAAAATTGGAATTATTAACAAAAATATTTGAATAATGTAAAATAAAATTGGCCCATATTTCTCTCTAGGTTATAATTCACCCATATGCAAAGTTATGGTGTTATTACACGAAGGGTCAAAGACGCTTCAGATTCCAGGCGTCTCCATGTATTCCTATGGCTCCAGGGGAGTCGCTTGGAGAGCGAGCGTCTTTTTTCTGTCGGAGCATCTTTGACGCCCGAAACGAGGCGAGTCGCCAGTAACAGCCAATCATATGCTTGGAAATCTGATAATAGAAAAGCCTTTTTCGGAACAGCCAATGAAATGCCTGGAAAAGACGGACCGTGAGGCGTCTGTTGTCGCTAGACGCCTGGGATTCCAAGCGTCTTTGAGTCCTCGTGTAATAACACCATTATTTTACCATTCGTTTTGACCCTGACGTTAGGCAAACGTTTTTACACTTTAAATTTATAATATCATTAGAATTAGTAAAGAATAAAAAATGAGTGGCATCAGGGACAAAAAGGTGGGAAGAAAAAAATGAAAAAGTTATGATCTCCATAGTCTTTTCCATGTTAAATTAACATTGAGAAGTGACACTGGAAATAAATAAGTATTGCGCGGCAGCGCAATACTTAAATAAGACTTTTTGAAATTTTTATGATTTGACGTGTGGTCCGAGGTATTCAGCTATACGTATGCAAAAATTTATGTCTCCAATTTAATTAGGGGCTAAAGAATTGCTTAAAATACACATGTAGGAGCCCAAAAGGTTAAATGTACGACTTTTTCAAAATTATATGATTTGCCGTTTGATGTGAGGTGCTCAGCTATAAGTATGCAAAATTTCACGCCTCCACCCTAATTAGGGTTCACTTAGAAAGAATTGTTTAAAATACACATGTGGGAGTCCAAAGGGTTAAATGTACGACTTTTTCAAATTTTTATGATTTGTCGCATGATGCTGTTCAGCTATAAGTATGCAAAATTTCACTCCTCCAACCTAATTAGGGGCTCACTTAGAAAGAACTGTTTAAAATACACATGTGGGAGCCCAAAGGGTAATGTATGACTTTTTCAAAATTTTATAGTTTGTCGTTTGATGTGAGGTGTTCAGCTATAAGTATGCAAAATTTCACGCCTCCACCCTAATTAGGGTTCACTTAGAAAGAATTGTTTAAAATACACATGTGAGAGCCCAAAGGGTTAAATTTACGACTTTTTCAAAATTTTATGGTTTGTCATTTGATGTGAGGTGTTCAGCTATAAGTATCCAAAATTTCACGCCGCCACCCTAATTAGGGTTCACTTAGAAAGAATTGTTTAAAATACACATGTGGGAGTCCAAAGGGTTAAATGTACGACTTTTTCAAAATTTTATGATTTGTCGTTTGATGTGAGGTATTCAGCTATAAGTATGCAAAATTTCATGCCTCTAACCTAATTAGGGGCTCACATAGAAAGAATTGTTAAAAATACACATGTGGGAGCCCAAAAGGTTAAATGTACGACATTTTCAAAATTTTATGATTTGTCGTTTGATTTGAGGCCATCTATAAGTAGGCAAAATTTCATGCCTGCAACCTAATTAGGGACTCACTTAGAAAGAATTGTTTAAAATACACATATGGGAGCCCAAAGGGTTAAATGTACGACTTTTTCAAAATTTTATGATTTGTCGTATGATGCGTGGTGTTCATCTATAAGTATGCAAAATTTCAAGTCTCCAACATGTATAGTTTCTGAGAACGGGCTCTGTGACGGACAGACAGACAGAGGAGCGAGACGAATAGGGTTTCGTCAGATGAACGAAAACCTAAAAAGTAGCCCACTGGACCAAGCAATAATATTGGCTAAAAAATCGGCGAATTTGGTTGTCACGAAAATTACATTTTGTTTTGAAAGTCCACTGAGCTGTCCAAGGAAACGTAAAGTTTCCAGGGATTGGAAGGTCCTTTTCATTTGTATTTAAATTTAAAACGCTACGGAGAACTACAATAGCGGTTCATCCGTTGTTTCAAATTTGATAAATTAAGGGATTTCAGTAAACAAACTTTTGCTATGAGTTATGATAAACAATGTAATAAAAATAGTGAAGAATATTCGAGCATTACAAGCAAAATATCGATTTTTAAATCTTTAAAGTATAAACATGGGCATTCATAAGGTGAGGCAGTGGAACACAATTACTCTTCCCTGAATTTTAAGTAAATTTTCCTTTTCCCGCATAATATTGTAAAAATAAAATTCTTCAGAAATATTTTTGAATAATGGAACAATATCGGGAATAAATAAGGATTTTTTGCCCAAAAAGTCAGAAAAAATTTTACTAGATCTTTCTTTTTATGTTCATGAGTTACAAAATATTTTGCATGTTGAAACAATAAAGAGCTTTAACTTCTGATTTTAAAATAGGCCGATGGAAGCTAATTATACGATTTTTAAAATATCATATTTAAGTATTGCGCGGCAGCGCAATACTTATTTATTTCCAGTGTCACTTCGCAATGTTAATTTAACATGGAAAAGCCTATGGAGATCATAACTTTTTCATTTTTTCTTCCCACCTTTTTGTCCTTGATGCCACTCATTTTTTATTCTTTACTAATTCTATTTGTCAACTCAAAGTATTCCAATAATGTAAAAGTTATTTTTACTTAATACTTAATAAAGGTAATTGCTTACCCTTTCTGTTATGTTGAACTGAATCTAGGTTCGCCGGGATGGCCGAGCATTATTCTACTTATAAAACTGCACTAATTTAATACATTTACATCACTTTATTCAAACAATCACAATGACAAACACAACACATCAAAAATAAACAAATTCATAACAGCCGATGAAAAAAAATATTCCTTTTCCTGACTCGCGCAAGTCCTTTCATTTCAGTTCACGGGATAGGTGACATCCTCCCACCTTGCATTCTTAGAAAAGGATGCAACCAAGGTCACATATATCAGCAAAGCCACCACTCATAGGTCTAGTCTTTTAACAGGTCTCATTACTCGACCGAATCTGGTTCTATACATTCGCTTGTCTGGACAATCTTTCTCAGTTTTTGAATAGACTGATGGTTGTGTAGAATCAGCACATCCCATGTCATGATCACTCGGGAGAGGAGGTGAAATGTCAGATTCATCAGGAATGGATCTCTCATGTAGTAAAAATTCTTGCTCATGTTGAACTTCAAGGGGGTAAAGTCTTTGGTATGGTCTTAGAATTTCACCATTCTTAGTTTTTAATTTCTTAATGGTATTTCTTAATCTTCTTTCTGCTGTTTGTCTTCCTTCGGGAAGTACAGAATGTGACTTGATCCAAGGTAATGATATTTCATATCTTTCTGCACTGTTAATTTTCAGATTACATTGAAAATGCTCAAGCGCAGCTTCATGCATTTCCATCATATTTTGTCTTTCAACGGGATCTAGAATTCCTATACTATCTAAACGCCACATATCGGGAAGATTAATGTTACCAGTGAGTAAAGATATGATCGAAAGATAAGATTCAGCTACTTGTGGAACTTGGGGAATTTTACCCATTAACGTCCATCCCAAATGTGTACCAACTGCAACAGGTCCACCTGGTAAATATTGAATCTTTCCATTTAATAATTTTCCTGCCACATCTGCTCCTATTAATAGGTGAATTTCTGACTCGTATGCCTGTGACATGTGATTATCACAATCAGTCAATTTAATTCCTCTTTTACTGAGATCTTTCATCAACGGTCCTTGGGGCGTCTTGGATATTTCACCGCATATTTTATCTTGTTCTAGAACTTCGAAATTACAATTATATTTTTCATCTAAGCTAGTTAATTAAACCTTAAAACGACGATGTTTCTGTTGGGGGGATTCAAGACCGCCAAATAAACTATGAACTACTGGAATTTCTCCTAAACTTTCATACTTTAATAATCTTACAGCTTTGGAAGTTATATACGATCGCTGACTACCTGTATCTATCAAAGCTCTCATGGTATGTCTTCCATTATGATTCCTTACATAGACCTGGAGTGTCTGTAACAATACCCCAGATGAACCAGATTGACTAGTCAGTGTTTGATCTTTCGATTGTACATAATTAGAATTTTCGACAGGCTTAGGAGTTTCTACCTTTGATTCAAGTGACGAATTCGGACACATGATTGTGCAGTGAAATTTATCACACATAAAACATTTTATTTTACTGCGACAATTTTTACTAACGTGGCCCCTTTTAATGCATAAAAAACAACAACCAGCCCTTTTTGCACATTCACGCTTCTCCTGAATACTCATTTTCTTAGCTTTATAGCAATCTTGAGAAATATGTTTTTTCTCACAAAAAATGCATTTCTTTTCATGAATTACATTTGTGTTTTTAAAAGCCCTGCAGCCGTTGAAAATTCGCTTTTATTTTCCATAGAATATTGCTTATTCGCTTTCTCATGTGAATCCCTAACACCATCAAAAGTATTTCTGGCGATTGCCAATCTTTGTTCCCCTTCAACCTCCGACTTCAAAAAGTCCATCAAACAACTTAATTTATTAATTTCTCGCTTTTCTTTATCTTTTACCAAAAGAGAACTAATATGCCGTTCCCATATTTTTAAAATTTCTTCTGGCAAACAACTCTCAACAAGAGGGTATAACATTGCGGCGTATTTATCTGAAGTGACACCTAATGTGCCCAAAGATCTTAAATACGATTCAATATTATCGTATAATTTTACTATATTACTCTTATTATGATTTAATACCAAATTTAATAACTCTCGTACGTATACTTCAATTAAAAGTTCGTCTTTACCAAAACGAGATTTAAGACAATCAATCACTAAAGGGTAATTTTCTGCTGTTGGCGGAAAACTCTCTACAAGATCACGCGCTCTAGATTTTTCTGTAGTACTTTGACTAAAATAAACAAATTTATCCTCATCCGATAATTCTGGGTCTTCATGTATCTTTTTAAAAATAGACCAGAACTTCAACCAATTTTTTATCGATCCATCAAATTTTTCTAATTCTAATTTTGGTAACCTCACAGTTTTTTTGAAGTGAAAACTTCTTTAGGCGCGTTGAGCTTTTTTTGAGATGGAGAAAAACCACTGATTTGGAGACACTGTTACGTAACCGACATGCTAGCATTTTGGCACATAGACACTAGCGCGCCAAGCGGTGAGTGACAGGAACTTTTCCCTCTTCAGCTCAATCCGCAAAAGAAGAACGGAGCTAAAACTCACTTTTTCTCCCGGCGTTCACACAGGAACACACACACATTATCAGTTTTCGAAAACTTCTTTAGGCGCGTTGAGCTTTTTTTGAGATGGAGAAAAACTACTGATTTCGAGACACTATTACGTAACAGACATTCACACAGGAACACACACAAAATTTACATTTTCGTTGCAGTACGCTGTTGTGTTTATTGTTAAAGACAAATACTTGATACTTTCATTATTGAAGTGAAAGCTTCTTTGGCGCGTTAGGCATTTTTTGAGATGGGAAAAACCATTGAACTCGTGATACTGTTATTGTAACCGACACCTCTGTATAGAAGTATGTACATGTATTGTGCATAGTTCGGTATGAGGAGGGCGGGCAATTAATTGCTTAATCAATAACAACAATTTACAGGCAAGCGCGCCGCATGCTTGCCTGTGCGCTATTGGTTCCCGAAATACACGTACAAGAGTTAGAAAAAGGAAATCTCATCAAAAACATCTCATGTAAAAATTAGCCAAGTCTCGTGACTCTTGCTAAAATAAAACTACCTTGCTCTAGCAAAATAAAATTATCTTTATTCAACAGTTGTTATTTATGTCAATAGTTGGCGGAAAAAGTGGACTATTCGATCAAATATCGGGTAAGTTTAGCAGAGAAACTGTGTTTTTTTTTAAAATTCGTGTTATTTTTGCGTTATGGTGTATGTCTATGGTGTATGTTATTGTATAATAATGAATAAAAAAACACTACATTTAAAAGTATTTCCTGCACAATAAAACATTTCTGACGATTAAAAAAACATACACGTAATTGTTGAAGTTTTCACTTCTATTGGCACTCCCGGAGTGCCACTGTTTTTTTTTTTATTTACCGCTTCAATCTGTGAATTACTCAATGAATTCTGCATTCGTTCAGTCTTTATTTTTAAAGTGATGTACTTATCCGTATACGAAGTTATATTATCATATTCTTTATCATAAACACTTTGATTTATTTTATCATCTTTCGAAAGTAAATCTAATATCTCATTATCTGCAGCTTGCAGATTCTGATATTTATCGCTTAAAAGCGTAAAAGAAATTTCTATTTCTTCGAAATCAACAGGATTAGCTTTTAAAGCTTCGTCAAGCCTATTTGCAGCTTTCGTAAAACTGGTACGCAACGGAGTTCTGATTTTCGTTAAATTTCCCATCGTAATATACTACCAATAATAGTTCGATAGATCAAAAATATATGATCACGGCCTTTTATAAACCGACGTCCCTGCTAACGGGCGCCATAATGTCAACTCAAAGTATTCCAATAGTGTAAAAGTTATTTTTACTTAATACTTAATAAAGGTAATCGCTTACCCTTTCTGTTATGTTGATCTGAATCTAGGTTCGCCGGGATGGCCGAGCATTATTCTACTTATAAAACTGCACCAATTTAATACATTTACATCACTTTATTCAAACAATCACAATGACAAACACAACACATAAAAAATAAACAAATTCATAACAGCCGAGGAAAAAAAAAAATTATTCCTTTTCCTGACTCGCGCAAGTCCTTTCATTTCAGTTCACGGGAGATGTGACACTATTGATATTATAAATTTAAAGTGTAAGAACGTTTGCCTGACGTTAGGGTCAAAACGAATGGTAAAATGCCTTTGCATATGGATGAATTATAACCCAGAGAGAAACATGGGCCATTAAACCGTAATAATAATTTATTTCTTTTTAGTTGAAAGATTTTCACGTGAAATGTTAAATTGAGCTAGATTTTTTTTTCTACTTTTTACATTTTAAAATGTTTCATTTTGAAATTCCACAGTTTTTTGTCATACTTCAGAGAGCATATATAGACGGATAAATAAATTATGTCGTATACAATTTTAATTGTACGAGTTACAGAGAATATTTAGAGAGTTATGACCTGTGGGGAGCTAACGGGAAAATGCCATAAAATTAATGTATGAATTTATAATGAAGCTCTAAAATTATTAAAATATTTTTTTGTCATAGGAAACATATCTGTGAAAGTAATTTTTATAATTCTAGCATATTAGCACGTGGGTTAAAAATAGATTATAAAATTCCAACTTTACAAAAAAAAAAAAAAAGGGAAAAGAAAGAAAAAAGTTTGAATTAAATAAAAGAGTTCAAAAACAATTTTTTTTTTTTTGTCTTCAATGGTGGAAAGTGTTTAGGGGGAAGCAGCTGCTTTATTATAAAAAAATCTTTAGCCCCTTTTTTCTTTTATTACTTAAAATTTTTAAGAAACTTGAGACGAATAATTTTGATATATTTTTCCAAAATAATCGATAAAAACAAAATTTAGGTTATGTTATCAAATTTGAAAATCAATGCTGTGGCAATTTCTCTTACTTCCGTTTTTCTTTGTGAATGCCGATGACCTCAAATTCTGCTTTTTGTCGATATCCGTCATACAAGTTAGTTCTAAAACGTGTTTTTTGTAACGTTTTTTATCACTTCTTTTTAAAAGCAGTTTTTTTTCTTTTTGTAAAAAAATATAGCTGTTTAAAAAGTTTTGAATTTTTCCGAAAAAAGGGCTTTGTTCTCTTTTTCCTCAGGTATTGGGTAAGAGAACTTCATTATAATCACATCCGCCCGGTTTCGATAAGCCGCAGTCATGGTCAAACAAGTGGCCTGTAAAATCTCGATGAAATAGTGTGCTTTGATGACTTTTCCTTAAAAAAAATCCAGTTATATAGCATGTAATCATATGAGGGAATTCTGACTACAGGTACGCATTCCCCATCATTAACAAAGTAACGAAGTTACCAAATATTGAGTCATTTCAACATTTTTTTAGGAGCTCTACATCCATGTCCACGAAAACACTCCTTTGAGGCTGTGCATATATAACGTTATCATTTTAGGGGGGAGGGGGGGGGGGGGCTCTGGAAAATGATATCGAAAGATATCTCTAGGGGATTTGTCTTTTCATATCATTATCATTTTGGATCCAACCAAAATTGTCTCTTTATTTGGAACTTCTTCTTTACACCAAAATAGTCTGTTATATATTCTTAGTCTGTTTTCTATTTTTATGGAAATACAAAGTCATTATTAAATCAATAAATTATTATAACATTTTTTAATTCCAAAATATGGAATACGACAATGTTTGGCATTCCTATCCTTCTGTCATATGCGTATGAATATGTAATTTGCTGTTCGAGAAACCAACTGCAAAGTACGCTTGAAATGATACTTGTTGTGTTTACTGGTAAATAAATGAGAAAAAATGTTGTCCACTTGTTCAGTTGATAAGAAGTTCTGTCTGTACCATCACCCCCACCCATGCGGGGGCAAGTGCAAAGACATTATTACTGTTGAATGCTATTATTGACAAAATGCTATTATTTACAGAAAACTATTATTAAATATTTTTAAATAGTAACTGTTTCTTTTAAGTACTATTTGATGTAAAGTTATTTAATATATAAAGGGATATTTTATTGACTTCTTTTCATTTGAATCAATAAAGTATGCAAATAATAAACGTATAACCATATCTGTACCGTGCACATCACTCCAATCAAAAAAAAAAAAAAAAAAAAAAAAAAAAAAATTCAAAAAAAGAAAATTTGATTTTTTAGACATTGATAACGATATTATTACAAGGGGGTGGGAAGGGGAGGTTGATAACGTTATACAGTAAAACTGGGATATAACGCTCACCGCTTAAAACACTTTCTCGCCTTTTGCGCTCATTTGTCTTGATCGCTTGAACCATACCCATAAGAACAATGTAAAAATTCCCCGCTTTTTACGCTCCCCGTTTTTAACACTTTCCCTCTTTTAACGCGCTTTTTATTGGTCCTTTGAACAAAGAAATCCCGGATATTACGCTTTGGTGTTTTGGTTTACATCTGGAGTTCTCATTTTCTCGCCCGTACGTGGTCGTTCAAGTATTACGTAAGCATATTTTTAGTCATTTTGTACCCCTCCGCCCACCTGTAAGGAAAAATAAGCAAATGCTAGAGCCCCCCCCCCCCTTGCTTACGTAAGATTTTATGACATTTTAACATCAACACTGTTTGCCATACAAAATTACAGTTAGTGATAAATGTACGTTATTAATCCAGCAAATTTACATTAAATAGACATATAGGTGTTGTGGTATCGAAGGAAAAAAAAATCGGTTTAATATATTGTTACTTATTGCATTAAACAATTCATAGAATACGAAATTGTTTTTAATATATTATTATTCATCGCATTGGACAAAAACAAGAAAAAAAATTTAAGAAATAGAACAGGCCCTAACTTATTTGGGCACATAAACTAAAAATTTTAACAAGAATCATAGGAATATTATGTGTTTGGCGTTCACATTTCTAGTCTGGTGTCCTCGATCTTTGAACCCATGTTTCTGCATTGTCTATTATTATGTTTTCAATGTAGTGGTGGGCTGGAATGTTCCTCGTTTCCAGTCCTTGTTTACTCCATATCTTTTTTGTCAAGTCGTTCAGCATCCACAGAACGTTCATTCAAATCATGCTCTTTTGATTTTTGTTGTTAAACTATAGTTGCTTCGTTGTCTAATGCTTACGTAAGAATTCTCATTACCCCCTCTCCCCCCTGTCAGCAAAAATAAGCAGACACTGGACCCCTTCCTCCCCCGCTTACTGCTTACGTAATACTTGAACGACCCCTAGAAAGAGAGAGAGAGAAAGAGAGGATACGTGGAATTGACAGCCAGCCATCGCCCAAAGACTGTGTAAAAAAAAATAAGCCGGCGCGGCGGTTTTTTTCTCATTGGATCAGAGAACAAAAGAATTTATGCCGACCATCTCAGCAGAACCTGTCTGTCTCTTACTTCACACAAACTGTTTTCGCTTTTTTCATTTACACATAAGTAAGCAGCATCGCTGCCGACTCCAATTAGGTGCAACATGAAAGCTAAGAGTATGAAAAGAAAGACGTTGACACTTTCGAAAATATTAGAAATTCTAAAAAATTATGACAAAAATTCACCTATTCTGAGCCAGAAAGATTTTGCGGTATCTATGAATATTGCGCCGTCGTCTCTTCGGACTCTTCTTCAAAACAGAAAAGATATTGAAAAAAATGCTGCGATTGGTGGCTCAAAGAAAAAGAGAGTGAAAACAGGAAAATATGAAGGTTTAGAAAAAGTTATGGACAAGTGGTTTCTTGAGTCAAGACACTGTAACATACCTATCAGCGGATCCATAGTTAAAGAAAAAGCTGCAGAAGTAGCCCAAAAGCTAAGAATTGAAGATTTTACTCCATCTAATGGGTGGTTAGACCGATTTCGAACCCGACACGCATTGTGTACAAGAAGATTTGCGGAGAATCCGCTGCCTTGAGCATAGAAGATGCAGAATTCTGGAAAAAGAACAGTCTTCCAAGGCTTATCAAAAACTATGCCAGTTGGGATATTTATAACGCCGACGAATTTGGCTTATTTTTAAAACTATGCCTGATAAATCCTTAACGTTAAAAGATGACCAGTGCAATGGACGGAAGCTCGGTAAAGAACGTGTGACTGTGCTTGTTTGCTCCAACGCCAGATCGACAAACGCAAGCCTCTGGTGATTGGAAAATCGGCCAAACCTCGCTGTTTCAAGAACATCAAACGACTGCCCTGTGACTAGGCACATCAACGTAAGGCTTGGATGACGGGTCCCGAGTTCATTAAATATGCTTCTGATTTTAATGTCGAGATGCGGAAGCAAAATAGGCATGTCATACTATTCGTAAGACAATTGCGCAGCGCATCCCCAAGAAATACCAGATATTTCAAATGTCTCTCTGGAATTTTTACCTGCAAACACTACAAGCGTACTTCAACCGATGGATCAAGGGATCATAAATATTTTCGCAAACATATATTGAAACGATTTCTACATGGAATGGAAAATAAAAGTATTCGATCTTCTGTAACTCTCCTCGACGCCATGAACTACCTTTGCGCTGCTTGGGATGCAATCGAACCTAAAATAATTCAAAATTGCTTTTAAAAGCAGGCTTCATAACGGACGCTGACGATGATATGAATGCGGCTGAAGAGGGGTCGGATCCTATAGACGACGAGGACTAGCAAGCTGTTTGCGAGCATCTTGCAGAAAACGCACACAGCCTTCAGAGCTATCTTAACATTGATAAAGACGCTATCACAAGCAATGTTAGGAGCATTGACGACATTATAGGAGACACTGTACATGATGTCGCATAAGAAGAGGACCCTGATGAAGTTGCTGATGGCGATGTTCAAGAGCGCATCCCAGCGATAGCTGAAGTAATGGAAGCTTTTAGCACTATCCGCCTATACACCGCTGCAGTAAATACCGTCGCTTCACATGAAGATATATTAAGACACATAAAGAAATCAGAAAACGCTCTTTTGTGTGGTCGTTCGTCTACCCGTCAGACGAAACTCGAAGTATTTTTCTCTAAAACAGAATAATCAGTAACTGAAAGTTTATAGTCCTCATAGTGGTTGGTGCTCAAGAATACAAATGTTACTTTTTTAAAAAACAAAATATTATTATTAGTTTCTTTCATAATTTTATTTTATGTTTAATATAAGGATGAAGGTTCCCATTCGAAATGTTAAATATATTGTTTAGCTTTTGTTTTAATGCTAACAATTATTTTACTTATTCTGATTTAAAATAATGATACACTTTGTGACTTTGTAAACACAAAGTAAATTTGTGATATTTTAAATGAAGGAAACGTTTTTGTATCTATGGTGTGGAGTTTGTATATTAAATAATACACAAAAATGATTCCCCGCACTATTTAAAGCAGATAATCTAATATTCTCAATTTTAATATGCCGAAAACCTTCTCCCGCATTTAACGCTTTCCTGCTTTTAACGCTCTTCTAATCCGGTCCCCCGGAAGAGCGTTATATCTGAGTTTTATTGTATATGTATAGCCCCTCCCTCCACACTGAACGCCGGTGGCGGCCTTTTCTAAAATTGCTGGAATATGACAGACAAGATCACCCAACCGGGGTAGCTACCAAAACTTGGCATAGGTGTTATCACCCCGGTGGAAGCTCCCCACTACTAACCAGCGAAACACAAACTAAGGCAACCGCCCCAGAAAAATAACAGGACTTAATTTGGCTAAAATAAGTAATACAAAGTAAATGTGCACCAGCACCAAAATTAAATAAACATAAAAAGATCTTGATAACAATTTTTAAAGACATTTAACCCCTTAACCTACATACAACAGTGGTGGAAAATTGGCGCAGAGGAGGAGCCTATTGACACCACTAAATTTTAGAAGTATATTTCGGCTTATCTAATGACATAATTTCTGCGTTTTTATTAAGCTGAAGAATACTATAAAATGTTTGTGGTGTCAATAGGCTCCTCCTCTGCGCCAATTTTCCACCACTGCATACAATGACGGGCGTAGACCGCGTACGATGATCGAGCCAAATGTAAATTCTTCCTACCACTAAAATTTCACAGTAAATATGTTTAATTTAATCGTCGAAATTCCATGATTAAAGAAGGAGAAAATCTTTATTAAATTTTAGTGGTAGCTATGGATTTGCCAAACCGTGGAGCTGTTAGACGTAAATCGTAGGCTAAGGGGTTAACAATTTAACAAATGTCTGTCTGTCGGTAAAACTAAATTATGACAAACCTTTATTGGCAATTACGGTATAAAATTGTCTGCAAATAAAAAATAACCAACTGAACACTGTCGAATGAACATAAAATATACAATACTTATGTAGTTACAATATGGTAAACATGTCTTAATGAAAACTTCATCAAACAGGAAATAAACTTTGCCAATGTACGCTAAGACAGGCATCAGATTAGATGAATCTATCAGTCGTTACAGTTTTCGTCGTGTCTACGTTGCTTGGCCTATCATCCAGGGTGAATCCCATCTGTAGCAAAAAAAGGGAAGCGACTCAAGAGTGAAAGGTTCCATTTTCTCATTGGTTGATCAGAAACCGGTCTTGGCTTGCTTACCACGGATGATTTGGCGATGAAATGCAAGCACTTTGAGAAACATCGTACCTAGTTAATTCATGCTATTTTGGTGAGAGTTTTGTGTGGACGATCTTGTCCAGTGGTTAAAGAGCTTGTCTAGCAAACTCAAGTAGGCAGGTTCTATCCTCCCTGTTATTTTTATATTTTTTATTTGTGTTTTGTTTCGATTTTTATTAAGTTAGTTAATAAAAATTTATCGACTTTTATTATCCGTTCATTTCCAATTTTTTTAATTGTCAAATTAGATAATTAATTAAAATTTTGATTAAATTGATTTTTAATTGTTATTAAATAAAATAAAATTTAGTTTTAAATAAAATTGAAATTTAATTTTTATTAAATAAAATAAAATTTAGTTTTAAATAAATTTCAAAATTCATATAAGCTATTTTTTTATGAATTAAAGTGAACATTTATTGTAATTCAATAATAATATCTCCTAAACTTACATACATTATTTTTCCCTTATAACTTTAGTATAAGATAAATATTAAATTAGCAAAATTAATTTATTAAAGTTTTCTTTTAAAATTAATTAGTATTTTTCATACAGAAAAACTTTATTAATTTATTATCAAATGCTTTGTAATTTTTCATTATGTATAAAATACTGTTAATTAAATGAATTTTTAAAACTCATATTACTTATAAGCTATTTATTTCAATTCCTTAAAATGAATATTTTTGAAAATATAATGTTATTTCTTACACTTATATAAAATATTTTTATTTTTATATTGTATTATTTAACAATATATCTGAATACATAACTATATTCAGTTTATTTTATTTGAAAGTAAAATTTTATTAATTTAGGAATTTATATTAATAATATTATTAACTTAATAAGTAATTAATCATTTAAATCAATTTGTAATAGTTAATTGTTGAATACTGTTTATTAAAATTTGCTAAAAAATTTTTAATTCTTTTTATTAAAAAATTCTAATAAACTACTTTTCAAAACAATATATATATTATATATATATTATTTGAAAACTCAGTCAAAAACATAAATTTTTTTTATTAAAAAAATTATTATAAATTGCCCCTTTACTATTACCACCCTAAATATTTGAAAACTAAGTTAAAGGCATTAGTCCAAGTAATCATTAACTAGAAATATTTAATGCAACAAAATACATTATAAAAACTTCTTATAGTTTTTAGTAGTTATTGCTCAGCTATTATTGTTTTTGGTTCCAACTTTTTTTTCTTTTGGGTGTGTGAAAACTTTTTTTTCTATTATTATTATTTATTTTATTTTTTCATTATATTTCACTACAAGTGGGAACTATAATTTATTTTAGCTTGACCTTTTTCATTCACTATCTATGAAACACTTTATTATTAGATTTTTTTTTTTTTTTTGCCCTATTTATTATTTTGCAGTAATAATAAATATATATTAATATTGCAAATTACTATACGGGCAAGGTAGAATTTAGATGATCTAAATCCCCTTCTGACAATTTTGATTATTTGAGTACTAGTTTGGCCATTTAATTAGTTATATTTACGCACACAAAGTGCCATGAAAAAAAATGCATAAAATTTGACCGAGCATTTTTATTAATTGTTTTTTATATATTTATTATTAAAAAAAAACACATCAGCTATCAAGAAAGGGGAGGGGGGTGCTTGAGTTTACTGTTGCTTTGCACACTTAACTACAGTCAAATTCGCGGGGGGGGGGGGGGGGGGCGTCTAATCCCCTAAGCTTCTGTCTTCCTAATGCAAAGCTATAAATCAAAAACTATTAATTTACTTTTCGTATAAATATCAATTTTATACTTTTAAAATATGGGATATGATTTTTTTTTCTTTTTTTTATGTTTGAATTTACATACACCTGCATATACATAAAGAAAATTTAAGTAATGTGTAATTAAAAAAAAAAAGTTACAAAATAATAAGTCTAAAATATTTAAATTGATTATTTTTTAAAAGAAAGTCAGTTTTATCATTTTTTTTTTCTTTCAGGGAAAAAAAGGATATTTTTAAAAATACCACATCATTTTTTCCGTGAATCACTTTATACGAGAAATAAATTTAATTTCTTTACATGTCGCAAAGAAAATGTAATATGATTGCAACTTGATACTTGAAATAATCTCAAGTGACACTTGGCGATTTGTTTTGGTGGTGAAATGCGATCTGCCCTCTGATTTATTAGGAAGAAGTGTTTACCACTGCTCAATTATCAGGACTTATAACCTTGAGAAGTAATCGCGGGATTCTTGTTTTTTGTCAACCAATGGGAGAATGGAACCTTTCACCCGAGTCTCTTCAGTAGTGGATAGGGACAGCTTAATGCAACAATGTTAAAACTTCCACTGCGTAAAGCTATGGGGAAAAAAATCAAAAAATCCCTAGCCGGTTTCGGCACGTTGTTTTGTTGGTGTTGGTGTTCATTTGTACTTGGTACTTATCCATGTGTTTTATATTTTATTGTGCGTTTATATTCTATTTTTCTCCTGCTTTTATTACTATAAATTAAGATGTAAATACTTGAAGAGAATGCATTATAATTCTTAATATTCTAATGTTAAAAATATTATGAGATGCTCTCATTATACATTTTCTACAAAATAGGAACTGAAATAATCCTAAAATTAAAATATGTTTAGTTCAATGCAATAATAATAATAATAATAAAAACTTTGCCCTCTCAATTGGGATTTATTTATTTTTTTATTATAAAACAAAGAAACATTTTAAATTAAGAATATAGAGAAAACAAATTGTTATAGCTTTTAAATTTTATATAAAAAATAAATAAATAAAAATAAGCCACATTGACGTACTATATATAATAATACGTTACATATACATAATTATACTTAAGGAACAAGTTTAAAATTGTGTATATTTTAATTATAGACGTATATGTTAGTTAAATCATATTTATTGTTTTCTAAAGCCTTGATTGGCGGCAAAGTTAAAAGATTTAGCTTAAGATAAGAAATTATTTTATTACATACCTTGGTGGCTATTTTGCTATAGCCTTAAAGCTGTTAAAACGCCACATACATATCCCTGTCAATTAATTTGTATGTAATGAGTTAAATATTAAATAACATTATTATGACATAAAAGATGAACTGCTTTTAATATTTAACAGTAAAAGTTGTAGATATTTGTTTACTTATTTATGTACTTCTTACTACAATTGGAAAGAATATTATCTAAAGATTTCTTTTTTAATATTATTTTTAAATATTTTCGATAGGTGGCGCGAGTAGTAATGCAAAAGCTTATTTTTTTCCTTTGCTTCAAAACAGGTTTAGAAAAATCCCCACGAGATTTCCTTCTCCCTTCTTCTATAATGCAGGCGCTTCTTTAACATTGTTGCATTAAGCTGTCCCCACCCCATCCGCTACTAGTCTCTTCCCAAAAAAGGCACAATACATTTTATCACTTGCTACATTTATATTTCAATTTCGCTATTTTAAAATCGGCTTCGTGCTTCAAGAGCTTAGAGAACCAATTTTCTGGAACGCTGTTGCATCAATAAGACAATATAGTTATTGAGCTAGTAGAAATATTTTAATATAATATGTCACTTAATATTTGTGGTGTGAGTTTTATATTTAATGGATGTCATTTTTCGGTTAATTTAGTATTATATATATTTTAAAGATGTATATTCACTTAAATCCAATTAAAACGCGAAAGCGTCAAGTTTAGAAAATCCATTTTACACCAGAGTCTTCGTTTTTAAAGTATCTAACTCGTTTACTTACCACATTGGCAACTCGAAATGGGGGTTCTCTTTTTTATTTCACCCTTAACAAAGGCCGTCACTTCTACCTTAACGAAAATCCACTTATATCATATTGATACCATATCAATGTTACATCAGTGGCGTACCCAGGATTTTATTTCGGGGGGGGCTGACTAAAATTTCCATAATGTTCTAAATCTTACGAAACACGAATATAACAAAATCTTACGAATTGTGTTATAAACAGAAATCATTTTTGCCAATAAGGCCGTAGCCAGGAGGAGTGGGGGGGGGGGGGGGGGGGGGGGGGAGAGAAAAGGGTGACTTTGTTCCCAATTTTCCGAAAATTCGGACTTAAAAAATATCGCGATTTTTGACATGGTCGTCGAAAAAAAAGATTTCATCAATCGTTCGCAGAAAAAAAATCTCCAATTTTTTTAAAGGATCCGAAAAGGAAAAAACCGAAATTTTGTCATAGGGCCACGGATAAAAGGCAATGTTTGTCAAAGGATTGCGAAAAAAAAGTCAAATTTTGTCAAATGATCAGGGAGAAAACTCGAATTACGTCAAATGCTCGCGAAGGAAACGCTAATTTTGTCAAATGAGCACAGAAAAAACCCGAATTTCGTCATAAGGCCGCAGAAAAAAAGCGAATTTCATCAGAAATTTCCGGGAAAATGCGAATTTCGAAAAACGATCGCTAAAAACACGCATTCCATCAAAGGGCTGCGAAAAAAACTAATTTCGTAAAGGATCGCAAAAAAGCTTATTTCGTCAAAGGGACAAGGAAAAACGTAAACTTCGTCAAAAGGGCGCAGAAAAGCGCAAGTTTCATCAAAAAGACGAGAAAAAAAACGCTAACTTTGTCAAAAAGCCGCGGGAATAAACGCGAATTTCGTCAAATGGCCACCGAAAAAGCGCAAATTTTGTCAAATAACCACAGAAAAAAACGCGAATTTTTCTCAAAGGGCAGCAGAAAAAACGCCAATTTCAACAAAGGATCGCTAAAAAATACGCATTCCGTCAAAGGGAAGTGGAAAAAACGCGAATTTCGTCAAAGAGACACAGAAAAAACGTGAATTTCGTCAAAAGGCCGCAGAAAACGCAAATTTCATCAAAAAGACGAGAAAAAAGCAAATTTCGCCAAAAAGCCGCGGAAAAAACGTAAATTTCGACAAAAGATTTCCTAAAAAAACGCGAATTTCGGCAAATGACCACAGAAAAAACGCGAATTTCATCAAAGGGCCGCAGAAAAAACGCGAATTTCATCAAAAAGTCGTGGAAAAAACGCGAATTTCGAAAAAAAAAGATCTCTTAAAACACGCATTCCGTCAAAGGGCTGCGGAAAAAAAGCTAATTTCGTAAAGGATCGAAAAAAAAAACGGGGAAAAAACGCAAATTTCTTCAAAAATCCGCACATTTCGACGAAGAACTGCGTTAAAAAGAACGCGAATTTCGGCAAATGACCTCCGAAAAAACGCGAATTTCGTCAGAGGGCCGCAGAAAAAATGCAAATTTTGATAAAGAATCGCTAAAATAACACGCATTCCTTCAAAAGAAAGCTGAAAAGGCCGAATTTCGTCAAAGGGACAGAAAAAAACGCAAATTTCATCAAAAAGACGAAAAAAAAGTGCAAATTTCGTCAAAAAGCCGCGGACAAAACGCAAATTTCGAAGAAGGATTGCATAGAAAAACGCTAATTTCAGCAAATGACCACAGGAAAACGCGAATTTCGTCAAAGGCCCCCAGATAAAATGCAAATTTCGACAAATGATCGCTAAAAAAACACGCATTCCGTCAAAGGGAAGCAGAAAAACGCGAATTTCGTTAAAGGATCGCAAAAAGAAGAAAAAGCAGGGTAACAAAGAAGGGCCACAGAAACACGTGAATTTCGTCAAAAAGCCGCGGAAAAAAAGACAATTTCGACAAAGGATCTCGAAAAAAAGCGCAAATGTTGTCAAAGGGCCGCCGAAAAAACGCGAATTTCATCAAAAAGACGGGGAAAAAACGCAAATTTCTTCAAAAATCCGCACATTTCGACGAAGAACTGCGTTAAAAAGAACGCGAATTTCGGCAAATGACCTCCGAAAAAACGCGAATTTCGTCAGAGGGCCGCAGAAAAAATGCAAATTTTGATAAAGAATCGCTAAATTAACACGCATTCCTTCAAAAGAAAGCTGAAAAGGCCGAATTTCGTCAAAGGGACAGAGAAAAACGCAAATTTCATCAAAAAGACGAAAAAAAAAGTGCAAATTTCGTCAAAAAGCCGCGGACAAAACGCAAATTTCGAAGAAGGATTGCATAGAAAAACGCTAATTTCAGCAAATGACCACAGGAAAACGCGAATTTCGTCAAAGGCCCCCAGATAAAATGCAAATTTCGACAAATGATCGCTAAAAAAACACGCATTCCGTCAAAGGGAAGCAGAAAAACGCGAATTTCGTTAAAGGATCGCAAAAAGAAGAAAAAGCAGGGTAACAAAGAAGGGCCACAGAAACACGTGAATTTCGTCAAAAAGCCGCGGAAAAAAAGACAATTTCGACAAAGGATCTCGAAAAAAAGCGCAAATGTTGTCGAAGGGCCGCCGAAAAAACGCGAATTTCATCAAAAAGTCGCGGGAAAACGGGAATTAAAGAAAAAAGCTCGCTTAAAACACGCATTCCGTCAAAGGGCTGTGAAAAAAATGCTAATTTAGAAAAAGGATCGCAAAAAAATTTCATAAAAAAGACGAGAAAAAAACACAAATTTCGACGAAGGATTACGTAAAAAAACGCGTATTTCGGCAAATGACCTCGGAAAAAACGCAAATTTCGTCAAAGGGAAACGGAAAAAATGCGAATTTCGTCAAAGGATCGCAAAAAAGAAAAAGCAGGGTCACAAAGAAGGGCCACAGAAATACGTGATTTTCGTTAAAAGACGGCGGAAAAAAAGCGAATTTGTCAAACAGCCGCAAAAAACGCTACTTTCGTCAAAGTAAATGCGAATTTCGTCAAAGAGCCGCAGAGAAAAAAGCGAATTTCGTCAAAATGACGAGAAAAAAACGCGAATTTCGTCAAAAAAGCCACTGAAAAAAAGAAAATTTCGACGAAGGATTTCGTAAAAAAAAAACGCGAATTTCGGCAATAATCCGCGAAAAAAACTTGAATTTCATCAAAAACCCGACGAAAAACGCGGACAAAACACAAATTTCGACATGATCACGAAAAAAACACAAATTTCGTCACAGATCCGTGGAAAAAACGCAAATTTCGACGAAAGAGTGTGCAAAAAACCGCGAATTTTGGCAAAAAGCCGCAGAAAAAGCGAATTTTTTCAAAGGACTGCTGAGGAAACGCAAATTTTGTCATAAAATCGTGGAAAAAACACAAATTTTTGGCATGGAGATGCGACAGAAAAATGAAATTTAATAAGCTACTTTTACAGTCACTCTTCCGCATCTTCGGTTTTCCGATTTACCCGAAATCGACTTGTGATTAGCTATAGTGTTACTGTGCATTAACATACTTCCGCATTGACAATCTTGGTGCCCGCCGACTATGAGAGAAATTAAAAATCTCCTTAAATTAAACTACTTTTAGATTTGTCGAATTTACTTGTAGATCTCTTGAACTGACCATATACGTTTTCATTTATCCCGTAAAATAGCCATGGAGCTATTTTTCAGTCATTTCAAAGTTGATTTTGTGGTTTCAAGTAAATTTGGTCGCAGGACTGAGGAGGATTTTGGATTAACACGAAAAACAATTTCGTGGCATGCCAGAAAATAAAATAAATTTATTACAATTTTTTTGAAAAAGAAGGAATATCAGCCCTTTTTTCATTTCACTGCGATTTCTTCGGAGGTGGAATGGAGCTGTAACCCCATAACCCCCGTCACCATCGACTTCTTTGGGTGTATGCTGGGGCATCACTGTGCACTAGTATATGGGACTAACCAGAATAGCTGTGTCGCACAAAAAATATTTAAATTTATCTCAAAAGAAAGAAAAAAAGAGTTTTTTTCATTTTTGATTACTTTGAAAGGGGACCCTATATACCCATCAGCCTCCTTCCCCTCATTGGGTATACACTGGTGTAACTGTGCGCTGATATGACACTAGCCAGAAAGTCCAGTTCGTTGTATTGCAGAAAAGAATTGCATTACAAATTTATCTCAGACAAAAATAAAAAAATCACCACTTTTTTCATTTTATTTTCAACTATTTTGGGAGAGGTGTGTACGTCCATCACCCCATTCCTACTTCTTTGGGTATAATGGTGTCACTGTGCACTAATATGTAACTAAACAGAAGAGTGTGGCTTGTCTGTTGAATAATAGGAGAAAAAAATGTAAATTTATCTCAAACAGAAAGAAAAAAAGCAATATTTTTTTTTACTATTTCGGGAGGAGGGGGCTGTAAGATCATCAGCCGCCTTCCCTTCTTTCAGTATGCTGTGATGTCAATGTAGACTAATATGGATTTAACGAGAATGGCTATTTCGCTGTATGGCAGAAGAAAAATTACAAATTTATCTGAAACAAGAAGAAAAAAATCAGCCTTTTTTTTCATTTCATTTTCGACTATTAAGGAAGGGGGCACCCCATTAGCCCCTTTCACCTCTTTGGGTATAATTTGGGCCCACTGTGCACAAGTATGGAACTAAAGAGAAGAGAGCGGCCAGTCTGTTGAATGATATGGGGAAAACACAAATTTATCTTAAACAAAAAGAAAAATATCAGCAGTTTTTCATTTCATGTTCGAATTTTTGGGCAGAGGGCTGTAACCTCATTAGCCCCCTTCTACCTTTTTGGACATTACGTGGTGTCACTGTACACTAATATGGAACTACGGCGAAGGGAGCGGCTAGTCTGTTGAATGATAGGGGAGAAAATGCAAATTTATCTCAAACAGACAGAAAAAAAAATTCAGCACTATTTTTTCATTTCCTTTTCTACTATTTCGAGAGGAGGAGGGCTGTAATTCCAATAGCCTCCTCCCCATCTTTGGGTGTGCTGTGATGCCAATGTGGACTAATATGGAGTTAACGAGAATGGCTATTTTGCTGTATGAAAGAAGAAAAAATTACAGATTTATCTTTAAAAAGTTAGGAAAAAACACTTTTTTCATTTAATTTTTCGACTATTTCTGTTTTTTTTTTGGGGGGGGGGGGGCTGTAACCCCCTCAGCCCCGTTTCTCTTCTTTGGTGTCAATATGGACTACTATGGAACTACGCGAAGGAAGCACATAGTCTGTTGAACGATAGTGGAAAAAATACAAATTTATCTTAAACAGGCAGAAAAAATTGAGCACTATTTTATCATTTCATTTTCGACCATTTCGAGAAGAGGGGGCTGAAATTCGATCAGCCCCCTTGCCATCTTTGGGTATGCTGCGATGTCAATGTGGACTGATATGGTGTTAACGAGAATGGCTATTTTGCTATATGACAGAAGAAAAAATTACAGATTTACCTTAAAAAAGTAAGAAAAAAATTACTTTTTCATTTCATTTTTCGACTATTTCGAGAGGAGGGGGGAAGGAGGCTGTAACCCCGTCTGCCCCCTTTCTCATCTTTGTTGTCAATGTGGACTAATATGGGACTAATGAAAATGGCTAGTCTGTTGTATGATTGAAAAAAATAAAATTTTTTCCAAAAAAGAAAGACGAAAACTCAGCACTTTTCCATATAACTTTCGAAAATTTCGGGGGGGGGGGGGCTGTAGCCCCATCAGCCCCCCCCTTGGGTACGCCCATGTGTTACATATATATCATATATTTTTTAGATTGTAGGAGATTTTACATTTAATCCGTAAATTTAAATGCGTTTACTCATGCATATACTTGAGTTTCCTATCTAGGAAATCAGTTAATGAAAAACGTTGAAAAGAGGGTGGGGGTGTGGCGTAGGAGGGATTCTGCTATTTAAAATCAAAATTTCATATGAGAAAAGCAGTATAATCTTCTTACATTCTTTCATTTTTTTTTTTTTTAATCTATGGGGAAAAAATTTAGTTAAACGCGACTTTCAGAAATGAATTCTTTTGAAATGGTTAACATTAGTATTTTCTTTTCAACGAATTGCACGGTTGTAATCGGAAATGAACTTGCAAGTGGTTTTCTATATTTTTTCTTTATTTCGGATTTGGATTTACAAAGTCAACCCCCGCAACGAAAAAATATAGCACTTACCGGGTCGGGTACTGGTAAAAGCGGGGTTATCCGATGTAGGATTCTAATATGGTTCGTTTTTTTTTTTTTTTTTTTTTTTCTTTTTTTTTATTTACTAAGACGATTGAGATTGACAGAAATTCACGTCCCCCCCCCCCCCCCCCGAAAATACATTACAGTGCATTAATATGGAAAACACACCGAATTCGATTATCAAAAATTCACTGCACCTTTTTACTGATAACGTAACGATCCTTTTAACGTAGAAAGAGCAAGAAAGTGAAACTAATTGAAAAAAAAAATATTTTTTTTTTCGCTCTATTTCTCTGTTACAATAGGACAACATGAATGAAAAAATGAAACATTCTTTAAGCTATATTTTAAAACTTCTAAATTTATTTCTCAAAATAAAGTAGCAAATTAATTAATATCAAAGTATCTGTTGATAAAAGCGTATATACATTTTTTAAAAACACTCTACATCTTTTATTTATAATTTTTTTTTGTACTTTTTACATTTTAAATTTTTTAATTTTGAAATTCTATAGTTTTTCGTCATACTTTACAGTGCATATATAGACGGATAAATAAATTCTTGTTTGTCGTATGCAATTTTAATTGTACGAGTTACAGAGAATGTATTTAGATAATTATGACCTGTGGGGAGCTAACGGAAAAATGCCATAAAAATAATGTATTAATTTATAATTAAGCTCTAAAAATATTAAAATGTTTTTTTGTCATAGGAAACATACCTGTGAAAGTGATTTTTATAATTCTAGCATATTAGCAAGTGGGTTAAAAATAGATTATAAAATTCCAAATTTACAAAAAAAAAAAAAAAAAAAAAAAAGAAGAAGAAGAAGAAGAAGAAGAAAGTTTGAATTAAATAAAAGAGTTCAAAAACAAAAAAAAAAAAAATTTTCCTTCAATGGTGGAAGGGGTTGAAGGGGAGGCAGCTCCTTTATTATAAAAAATCTTTAGCCCCTCTTTTTCTTTTATTACTTAAAATTTTTAAGAAACTTGAGACGAATAATTTTGATATATTTTTCCAAAATAACCGATAAAAACAAAATTTAGGTTATGTTATAATTTTGAAAATCAATGCAGTGGCAATTTCTCTCACTTCCTTCGTTCCCTGTGAATGCCGATGACCTCAAATTCTGTTTTTCGTCGTTATCCGTCATACATTTTAGAACTAAAACGTGTTTTTTGTAGCGTTTTTTATCTCTTCTTTTTAAAAACAGTTATTTATTTATTTATTTTATTTATTTTTTTAAAAGAAAGGTAGCTATTTAAAAAGCTTTGAATTTTTCCGAAAAAAGGGCTTTGTTCTCTTTTTCCTCAGGTATTGGGTAAGAGAATTTCATTATAACCACAACCGACCGGGTTCGATAAGCCGCAGTCATGGTCAAACATGTGGATTGTAAAATCTCGATGAAATAGTGTGCTTTGATGACTTTTCCTTAAAAGAAAAAATCCAGTTATATAGCGTGTAATAATATGAGGAAATTCTGACTTCAGGTACGCATTCCCCATCATTAAAAAAGTAACGAAGTTACCAAATATTGAGAGTCATTTCAACATTTTTTTTTAGCTCTACAACCATGTCCACGAAAACACGCCTTTGGGCTTGTGCATATATAACGTTATCATTTTAGGGGGGAGGGGGATGCTCTGCAAATGATATCGAAAGATATCTCTAGGGGGAAATTTCCTTTTCATATCGTTATCATTTTGGATCCAACCAAAATTGTCTCTTTATTTGGAACTCCTTCTTTACACCAAAATAGTCTGTTATATATTCTTAGTCTGTTTTCTATTTTTATGGAAATACAAAGTTATTATTAAATCAATAAATTATTATAACATTTTTTAGTTCCAAAATATGGAATACGACAATGTTTGGCATTCCTATCCTTCTGTCATATGTGTATGAATATGTAATTTACTGTTCCAGAAACCAACTGCGAAGTACGCTTGAAATGATACTTGTTGTGTTTACTGGGAAATAAATGAGAAAGAATGTTGTCCACTTGATAAGAAGTTCTATCTGTACCATCACCCCCACCCATGCGGGGACAAGTGCAAAGACATTATTACTGTTGAATGCTATTATTGACAAAATTCTATTATTTACAAACAACTATTATTAAATTTTTTTTAAGTAGGAACTATTTCCTTTAAGTGTTATTTGATGTAAAGTTATTTCATATATGAAGGGATATTTTATTGACTTCTTTTAATTTGAATCAATAAAGTATGCAAATAATAAATGTATAACCATATCTGTACAGTGCACATCACTCCAAACAAAAGAAAAATAATTCAAAACAGGAAAATTTGATTTTTAGACATTGATGACGATATCATTACGGGGGGGGGGGGGAGGTTGATAAAGTTATATATGTATAGCTCCTTTCTCCACACTGAACGCCGTTTCATTAAGTAGCCACCCAAATAAATCTATTTTAATCCAATAAAACCTTTTGTACTCTGATCCTGAAAATTTTTAGAATGTTTTGTTATAATCCCATAGTAGATGCCAAGTTCAGACGCATTTTTTAAACTGCTAAATATTTTCATATATATATATTAAAAGTGTTCGGATTGATTTTAACCGCCACTTCAATTTTATTAATATGTTATTAACAAATTATGAAAAAAAAAAATAATCTAAATTATAAAAATCACACTGTAGGAATATGATATCATGCTTTTGAATATCCTTAGGCAAATCAACAACAAAATAAGCCACAAAAAAATCTAATTTACGTATACAGTTAAATATTTCATAGAGGAAAAATCAATGTTATTTCTTATCAATGTAAATAACATCGAAATGAAAGCGCTTTTAACAAAACAATTCTCAATGTAGCCAACTGCATTCAGCGAACATCATTGAAGTCTCAGTCTGCTGTAATACAAAATCAAAAAGTCTTCTACTGGAAAATTCAATATAACCTCTTGTCCCGATTGCCAAAAATTGTGAGCCCCATCCATCCGCAGACAGACAAAGTCAAAGCGGTTCCAGGAAAAGCGACGACATCTCTATGGTACAACGCGCGCGCATTTCTTGACTTTGAAAATAGGACAATCGTAGTTTACAGCACACTAACTAGGAGCGCTGCGATCGTCTCCACCTGCGAAGAACCTGCGCGCGCATCTTTCTGCCACACACTTGACAGTTGACGACACTTTTTGATTATCAATATGGAGGATTTCCGTTCGAGTGTTTTACCACGTGCATTACTGGATTTTTTTTTTCTTTTTTAACAAATTTTATATTAAACGGCACTTTTCAGAGCCGTTTTATTTCACTTTTAGTGATACTTTTTCTTCAATCTGGAGTAAAATGCATCCTGCATCGCCGTTATTCCGATTGCAAGAATACTACAAATATCGAAGGAGTTCATTTCTAAAGAAGAAGAAAAGTTAGTAATAAATTGTTTTATGATTATTTCTTTTTCGTCATGTATAAATTTGTTAAGTTAGACATTAATTAGTTGCAGGAATGAAAGCTCTCAGCTTATTTTTAATGTCTTATTGTCTGTTTCTAAGATTATAGTTACAATAATAATAATAAGCATAAAACATTTTTCACGATAAAGTGACAATTTAATTGTTAACTGTGTTCACCCTTTTTTCTAGTAGTGTTAGTAATAAATAGTAATATTTTTTTTTTTCAAATACAAAGTCAAGAAAAAGTGAAAAAAGAACAGTTTGCAAAAAATTTGTTTAAAAAGCAATAAACTAAAATATATTGATGTTTTATTGTAATCTGTGCTCATAACAGGATTGCAAAAAAGCCGGCTAAAATTAAAAACAGCCACGCTGGTGGTTTTTATTGGTTTTAACCGGCTTTTCTTGGCCAAAATTGGCTTTTATACAGTGAAACATCTTAATTATAGACTACACATTTTAAAATGTTTTTAATTAGTTTTAATGATATTTAGTTGATTTAGAATCAATAAGTAACCCAATTTCTCAATAATGAAGACATAATACTGAAAAAAAAAACTTAGATCAGAGCTGCTAGTATTTTGAAGTAAGAATTGGAAATATGTCAGCTAAATTTTAAAAGAGCCATACCAATTGCTTTATCTGGTTTACACTGACCTTTAACCCCCCCCCCCCTTTTTTTCTTCATTTTTACTGCTTTATAAAATTAAAGAGGACAATTATTACTAAGTTACACGTTTTATTACTTAAAAAATTTTAAGAGCTATTAATATACAAGTCTTGTTTTATTTCTCATTAAAAAAATACAATTTCTCACTATTAAAAACAATATTATGAACAGCATATGCATGAATATGCACTCTTTGAAATAGCAACAAACTTTTCAAAATTTTATTTCAATTTTACTTACAGAATGTATTTTATTTATTTTGCACAATTTCTAGATTTATTTTTATACACTTATGTACCAAACTCTCCTTAAATATTATAACCTTTTCTCTTTTTACGATTATAACGTAATCTCTCCATATCGACTCATAAGAATTAAGAATGTTTCCATTTTGATGTGCTACATTTTGTGATTGTTTAATGAAAATATAATCTTTAAATTGTGTTGTATATGTTGGTGTATGTAATATAGAATTTTAAAATACCAGTTTAAAGTCTAACTTATATTATTTTCAATATTTATAATTATTTTTTTAGATATATTGCCTTCACTGTTTGTTGCATTCTAGCGGTCAAGACTTATTTATTTGACAAAATTTAATAGAAATTTATAATTCTTTTAGTAGAAAATATTTATAAGTGTATAAAAAAAAATAATTAATCTAAATTTAATATGAACTAGCAGAAAACCAACTTTTAATAATAAAAACCGGCATTTTTTAAGTGGTTAAAACCAAAAAAAGCCGGCCGGCTTTTTTTTGGCCTGGCTAAAAGCCGACAACCCTGATTTACATGTACTAAAATTTCCTCAAATGTTATATCCTTTCTAATTTCTCTTTCAACATTGTTCATTATACGATTTTACTGTCTGTATGGCCATACCTGGAATAAGTTACCGGGTGTCCCAAAAAGGACTGACTGATTTTAAAATTCAATAACTTGCAAACGGTGACAGATATTTAAAAAATTCTTGCAGGAGGTTTATGCATAAGGTCAAAAGTTTTATTACAGTGATTTTCGATTTTAGTTCGAATTACAAACAATAGATGGCGCTGTAAGCAATAGTCGCTAAATACAGGCTCGATTTCTAGTCCTTTCTCTTGTTCCATGCTGAAAAAGGAGATGGAAATGTATTATCCGGGCCACGAAGTACCAAAAATCGAGCCTGAATTCAGCGTCTATTGATCGCAGCACCATCTATTGTTTGTAATTCGAACTAAAATTGAAAATCACTGTAAAAAAACTTTTGACCTTATGCATAACCCTCCTGCAAGAATTTTTTAAATATCTGTCACCGTTTGCAAGTTATTGAATTTTAAAATCAGTCAGTCCTTTTTGGGACACCCGGTACATAACAGCTTAGTACTTAGTAGCAGAAAAACTTTTTACATATATCATTTTTATAAGTTAGAATATAAATTGCTTATTACTGGGTGTTCTCAAGTATTATATAAGATAATTTCAGTTATTAAATACATATATGCTATTTAGTTTTAATCAATTTTCAAAGTAAATATCAGTATGTAAGAATATTTCCATTTTGATGTGCGACATTTTCTTATTCTTTCATATAATCTTTAGAATGTGTGGTATGTGTAGAGCTATAATATAGAATTCCAAACCAATACTGATTTAATGTATTCTTCTGAATATTTATATATATATATATATATATATTTTTTTTTTCTGACACAATGTCTTCACAGTACATTCTAGCAGTTATAAGGACTTATTTATTTGACAAAATTTAATAGAAGTTTATATTTTTTTAGTAGAAAATATTTATGTGTATTAAAAATAAATTAATCCAAATTTTATATGAATTATCTATAAACCACCTTTTAAAAAAATAAAAGCAGCCTTTTTTCAATTAAAGCCGGCTTTTCTTAAGTGGTTAAAACAAAAAAAAAGCCGCCTGGCTAAAGGCCTGCAACCCTGACTCATAATGCAAAATTATTTTTTAATTAATAGTTGCAATTATTATATTCTTATATTATATGCTTAGTAGGTATGGACAATTTGCCGGCAAAATGGTATTTTTGCCAGGACAGTGGCAAAAAAGGCTGGATATAATAAATATACTAAAATAATATAATTTTGTATATATTCATTAAGACTTAGATCAGAATATTATTTAGGTATTTCATTAATATTAATTTAATTAAAATAATTTTTGTTGATAATAGCGATCAAGAAACAAGTACAACATAATGAATTTTGTAAATAAATGTATGTGATAGACATAAGGTAAAAACTTTTTTTTTCCCCCTTCAACTTAATATAGTAATGTTGCCTTTAAAAGTAATATGTATAATATATATTAAAAATTTTAAATCAACAGTTTCTACATTTCAGAAACCTATAATTAAAAACAGCATTAATACATAAATATTTGTCAAATCAATCTTCATTTTATCTTTATTTGAGCATCTAGCTATAAGTTTTACAAATAATTTATAGAAGTAAACTTTTAAAATTCCTACAACTTTTTTCTTTTTTTTTTTTGGGGGGGGGGGGGGGTTATATAAAACACATAGACCAGATGAAATTAATATTGTATAAGAGAGGGGAGGGTAGAATGATTTTGGTTGATTATTTAATGTTGCAAATATAGGCAAATCAATCTTTAAGGTAACTTTTCTCACCATTTTCTCCATTCTCATCATACAAACTGCAAACTTCTTAAATATAATTTGATCATAGAAAATGAGAATGAATTGTCTTGCAAAATGTTTTTGTTTGCATTGTTCTTTGCTGTTATGTGTGTCATTCTTTTCGCAATTAAAAGTTATAATTTAATATGAGCTGTACTATTTTCTTTAAAAATATATTTACTATACTGTATTATATTCATATAATCATATAGGGTAGATGCGCCAGTAATGGACACCCCTTGATGTTTTTGGTTCATAAAAAAATAACTAATAAATATTTAGCTTTAATTATTTTTTTCATAGTTCCCCCTTGCATGTTTTATAAAACTGGGTTGTTGTTGACACATTTAATCAAACCAATCAGAAAGCAGAAAATGTTTCAATATTTCATTGTTTTTCTGTGAAAATCTTAATGAAGAGGCTAAGAGCCGACTTCGTTTGATTAATTTGTATATTGTTTATTTTCTTTCAAAATTGGAATGTTTTTGTTTGAGCAGCAATAGAAAACTTGGAATTTTATATACTAATGGCCATTTACAAAATTTCATTTATTTTTAAGGTTTTAAGAGGGGGTGTCCATTACTGGAATGGTTAATTAGTCATTTTCCAGTAATGGGACACCCCATGTAGACAATGTTAAATATGCAATTTCAGTAATGTTTATAGTGCATAAAATATTTTGACTTAACTGCAAACCTAAATAATCTAATTTTTAAATTTATACTTACCAAAATGTAATAACACCAAAACTTTTATAAATAGCTGCTTTTAAGTTACTTTATGTGATTAATAAAATGTCAATATTTTATTCTTTTTAAATGTATATGTACTTTGCCTATTTTATAATCTGGCAATCAAAGCAGCCAGGAGGTAGAAAATATTCTTTAAGAGCACAGTCAAAGAGGTACTCATAGGGCTTAATCCCTCTCCGTTTACATAAAAACAAGTTACAGAAGCTATTAAAAAACTATTTTCTGTCTTAAATGTGTCCTTATTCACCTCTGACAAAGAAAAAAAAAAGTAATATTAATGAAAGTTATTGGTAATATTTATGAAACTAGTTAATCTGCAGATCAGTGGCCTCAAAGATCAGTTTTATTTTGAAATTATTTTATTTAGTATTTAACCCCGTGGCAGAATGTGCGCGACGCTGTGATGGGCGTCGCAGACTTTTTAGAGCACCTGCAGACTAAAAAAAAAAGTATTTCGAATTTCGACAAATGATCGCCGGAAAAAAAATCTTCGTTAATCGTTTGCAGAAAAAAAACGTCAATTTCGCGAAAGGATCAAGGAAAAAATGCAAATATTGTCAAAGAATCGGGGGGAAAATGCAAATTTTGTTAAAGGATCGCAAAAAAAAAACGCAAATTTTGCGAAGAATCGCGGAAAAGCGCAAATTTTGTTAAAGAATCGCGGATAGATCTTGAATTTATTCAAAGAATTCCGGAAAAAACGCGGATTTCTTTAACCTCTTCGGGACGGGAGCCTTTTACGAAAATTTTAATCTTTTGTCACCGTTTTTTAAAAAACAGAAATTTGTGTCTTCTTGAATCGAGGAAATGCGCTGATTTAATAAGGCAAATTTTACAGTAAAATTTTACTGGTAAGGAAAAACAAGGATTCTGAGCGTTTCATGCGGCACGTATACGTGTCGTTCGCGCCCAAGGGGTTAAAGGATCGCGAAAAAACACAAGTTTTGTGAAATATCGCGAAAAAACGCGATTTTCGTAGAAGGACAGTGATAAAAACGCGATTTTCATAAAAGGATCGGTGGAAAACGCAAATTTCGTCAAACGATAGCAAACAAACGTGCATTTCGTCAAAGGATCGCAGTGGTAAAACGGGAAATTTGTTAAAGGATAGCAGAAAAAACACAAAATTCGTAAAGGATCGTGGTAAAAAGGCGAATTTCTTCAAAGGATCGCGAGAAAAATAAATTATGTTATATTATAATTAAAATGTAGGTATATTTTTATAATGTTAATCAGTAAGAATCCTATTTATTTTAATGTTTATAATGTTCTTGTTCATAATAAGAAAATTGGAACATGCTACTCCCGCAGACAATTTTCATTTCACTAAATTGCTGTCGCAGACAAAACCATAATTTTCTGCCACTGGGGTATTTAAAATATTCAACTCACAATGTAATTTATTTCATATTTGTAATATTAATTGTTATAAATGATATATCAAGTAGTCTCTAGAAGATTAATTGTTAAAAATAGTGAGACAAAACTAATATCTAACACTAATATTCCAATTTTTTTTTATTATTACCTTTTAAATCCCCCAATGTTGCAATAATTTTATAGCTGTAATTGCCTGATATTTAGCATTTTAAACTAGCCATCTAAAATAATTAAAACATTGATCTTCTGATAATTACAATAATTGATGCAAACAGTAAATGATTATCACAAATATTTTATTAATTGCTGGTATTCTAATTGTTAAATTTATTTCAAAATAACTATTTTGTTTCATTAGTATGTATTCACTAAATTCTGGTTCTAAATACAGTCATAAAAACAAATATTTATTACTTTTTATGCGGTGTCCATTACTGGGCTTTTGTGTGTTTTGATATATTGCTGTTATTTAAAATTAAATTTCGATTCCTATTGGGAAATGAGATTATAAGAATGGTTAAATATTGTTGATAGGTTAATATAATATTGAAAAAACTGGAATAAAATAATTAACTATTAATAAAAAAAAAATTAAGAAAGGGTGTCCATTACTGGCACATCTACCCTATACTATTTAATATTTACTTTTTAACTTCAAATTACTGTTGTTCTCATAACATGGCAAAATTGGTATTATTTTTCTCTCAGAGTTTGTTACAAAAGTAACTGAAGCATGAGGATTAGTTGTTTAATTATGACAGTTTAAACCAAAGAAATTAAGTTATTTACTAAAAAGTAAAACTGATTAGTAAAGTATTTTGCTAAAAAATACAAACTACTTAGATTACTGTTTCAATGATGCACTGGATATTCTAAGGTAAATAAATAAAATTATATATTATTAAAGTTGAAATTATTAAAAATTAAAATATATTAATTACATCACTGTAAATAAAACATATCTATTTTTGTCACTTTGGCAAAAATGTATTTTTGCCAAGACTGTTTTTACCGATTATTTTCCATGGGTTTTTACCACATTTGGTTAGCTTTTAATGAAATTCAGGTTTTTTTCGCGATCCTTTAACAAAATTGGCGTGGTTTTAACCAATTGGTGAAATTCGTCATTCGTTTTTTTTTTTTTTTTTTGGCCAATATTGCCAATTTTTTGTCATTATTTTCTGCTTCATGATTTGTTTTATTGATTGCTAGATTATAAAATATCCAAGTCAAGAGTTATAAAAAAAAATAATTAATTAATTTGATTAAAATATTGAAAATTTTATTAACCCCACACAATTAATGAAAGCAGCTGATTGCATTGTAGATGCATACTTCATTTAAATGAAGTATTTTCTAAACTAAATTATTTTTTTGTAATAATAATATTTATCCTCTCTCTTTTCAGATGCAAAGCATTGGTTAAAGCTTATAAAAAATGAAAAGCTCATTGGTGTCCCTGCTTCTGAACTTTATAAAAGAGCGCATCTTTGCATGGATCACTTCGAGGACTGGTGTTTTATGAACATTACTAAAAAAAATCCTTAAAGGGAAGATACATTAGTGAACAAGACAATACGGATTTCAATTGTTTTACTAAATTATATGATGACAAGTGAGAAGATAAGAAAGTTTCTGCACTTTCCATAAGTGCAGCAATGCACTTTGTCATATCATACAATGGATGGATTAAGTCACCGTCAGCATTATCATCTCAGTATTCCTTAAAGTGCAGAAACATGGTATGCTGCAATATTGGTTTTGAGCTGTCCACTAGTAAACTCTAACACTCATGCAGTTTAAGTGCATTCATTACTCTTCTGGATATGTATCCGCTCAAAAAGGCAATAAAATTTTGCGGTAAAAAGTTGGCGCTGTGAAAACTTGTTTCTTGAAGAGTAGCATCATCATCACAATTAAACAAATCAATGGTAAGACGATTATCAAAATCATCTTCATTTTGATTTTCTTCGTCCTCTGTCTTCTGAACTTTGAGATGCAGAAGACAAAGGATAAAACATAAATTTGTCTTTATCAGGCTCGAAGTTGGAAAATTTATTATTTGATGAAAGAGAATTCACCGATACAAGCTTGAAAGCAGTGGCAAAATCATATGTGGAGGGGTTTGTTCTATTGCCTCCACATCCCCTGATACGACTAAAAAAATTTTCGAGGCAATCTTGGTTGCACCGTTTTGTCATAAAAAAGTCTCTGTTTGCCAACATTTCTTCAGAAAGTTGTATCATCCCATTTATAGTTTGTAACCAACATTTTTTTATTGAGAGGTCCTGAATTTTGTCCAGGATTCAGAAATTTCCAGTAATCTATGAATTCTAGCATTTGCTTCCAAAAATTTAGATGAACAGATCCTTCTTTTACTGCACAGTGAAATTAGTTTCCTTTTTATGGATTTTTACTAGTCCCATTTAGGGTATCGAAAAGATTATTCATGTGCATCAGAAATTCCACAGTTGGAGTAGAACTTGTCTGTATCAAGTTTGCTAACATAGACACGTTTATGCCTGCTGCAACACTGTGGCTAAAGAGCTGTGCAGACAGACTTACCTTCATGGAATCGTGTTTAATTGAATTAAGATGTGCCTCAGTTATCCTGAGTGCACATCTTAGAAGTAATTTTTGGTCTTCAGCAAAAAAATTCCTATGCTGAAAATGAATTAGACCCTTTTTTGTTTGAAGATCGTACTTCATTAAGTTCCTTCTTAAGTTTTTTAAAAGGTGAGGTGGGTCAAACATTCAAAACACTTTATGTACATTAAATTCAAAATTGTGATTTGATGCATCTGATCCAAGCATCGTGAAAATTTTTGTATTGTTTCCACCTTGATCACATATAAAAACTTTTATGATAGCACCTGCATGATAGAACTCCGAAAGCGCTTTCATGACTATGCCTTGCAACTTTTCAGCATTCATGGTGTAACTTGAAAAATAAAAGCTATTGGGAAGTTTTTTCCTACCTGTCAAAGTTCCTAGCATGATTTGCAACATTGTTAGTGCGCAAACCTACTGAAAAGTTTTCGAAGCCAACATCAGACATTTCATCGGTTGTTTTTTCTTTCATGCTCGATAGATGCAAATTTTATTTTGTATTTTCTTAAAGTGTCACGACACTGTTTTATTTTGCCTTCTAATTTGGCCTTCCTTTTTCTTGCTGAAAAATCCAACTTTGGTGTGCTACAGATTCATAGCAGGTGCTATTGGTGCAGATAAACATGAAGCATTTGACACACATGGCTTGGGGATGCTTCGACTAATAACGATACAGAAGACTAATTTTGTAACAGAATAGGTGTATTCGTGCTTGGGACTTTAGTAGAACAGGCCATCCCAGAAACTGTACTTGATACTTGAGAACGTATTGAATTAACATCTGTTGACTAGTGTAACATGTTTACTTTGCAATTACTTTAATAAAAATTGCTTTTTTTTTATTGATATATTTTCTTCCTGCAAGATTTACCTATGTATTCATTTTTAGGTCTTTGTTTTATTGTCAGATTTATTGTTATTTGGAGATTTTTCATTTCTAATGTTTTGTCTGCGTTAAGACAGATTTCCGACTTGTACAGAGGGACAGAATTTACTGTAATTAACATATTAAGGGCGTATTAGAAAATTAAATAAATCTATTGGTAAATACATGCCCAGTAGCAGAAACAGTGCAGCACAGCAGGAGGCACTGCTAATTCTTTTATACCTTGCAGATCGATCTAACGACTTAAAAAAAATTCTGTGCTAAAATGTAAGTTTTGTTTCTAGATTTATTTTACTTGAGGTAGGTTTTCCTTTTTTTTTTTATAGCTTTTTTTTTTTTTTTTTTTTTTTTTTTTTTTACAATGATTTCATATGCATGTATACATAATAAAAATTCCTCATATTTTCCCTTGAGCTCAGTTATTTATTTGAGCATATTTTTGATTGCTTTGTTGTCCATCTCACTGACATAATGGAGCGGAATCCTCAAGGTACGAGTTTTACATGTATGTGTGCTGTTTTTCTTTGCCTACAAGATATGAAATAACAGCGAAATAGTAAAATTAACTTCAATATTTCTTTCTTTATATGAAATTTTTACAATTTCCACTAAATATTATATGCAGACGTGCAAATAAAATGGCAATCTATGAAAAAAAATCTAATCTTGTACGGACTATTTATGTTTTATATTGCATAATTATGACTTTTTTACGTATAAATTAAATAAATTGCATTTCAATGTCATTGAATGCAATCTAGTTAAAGTATATTATAAAAGCTTACTATGCATGTTCAGAATTGAAAGTGAAGTGTGTAACCTTTATAATATGTTAACAGATACTAAATAGAATTGCTGGCAATACATTATAAAGTGCTATTTTTTAAGGAATTTTATAAAAAAATCCCATTAAAATAACTCCATTTTTCAAATGTTCCATTTAATGAAACCTGTCATTCCGGGTCAATTTTTAAATAAAAAATACATATCAATTTGGAAACAAAATATAGTATCCAGATCTTGCTTTTCACATGAATTTAGGACTTATGACATTGGATTCAATCAGATCAACAGAACTTTTATAATAAAGCACACATACTACAATATATATTAAAACACACATAAGTTAAATGAACACTTAAAACAGAACTTTTGTTTTCAGAGTCCACGTGTTTTAAGGCTGTTCTTAACTGCTCTGCTCAACAAGCGCCAAACGTTTTGACACATTTACAAATTCATTTTTTAGTGGAAAGATATAAAATTGGAAAGCCTGTCCATGAAAGCGATTTATAATCGAACTGTGTTTTTCATTTTTTGATCAATCAATCACCTATTGAGTTATAAGCAATTTTGATCACGTGACAAACACATCTTTCATCCTTTCTTGACTGTCTTTTCTCCTTTCGTGCAGAAATTCGGTTCAAAACTTTCACATTGACACTATTTTCTGAAAGATCTATTGCGTTTGCAAAAAAATGGAAAAAACAGCTCGATTACATAGTTTTTGAACAACTGCTAGTTTCATGCATTTCCGAACAAAAATAAATTATATTCTTGGTTCCAATTTGAGTCACTGGATTTCAACTTTCATCATAAAATGGGCCCCAAGAATAAAAACCTGCATCGACCCCTGCCTTCACTACACCACGTGCCATATCTGGCACATACCCCAAAACATTATAAATTTCATTATGTGCCATGAAGTTGGCTAATATGATCGCTGTAACTGATCAAGGACAATCCAAAGAATGGAATAACACTTATTTTGTCCATGTCAGATGGCTGCATTATACAAAAAATTAGAATTTTTTCTTCAGGGGAAAAAAAAAATCGTTCAAGCTATTACGGTAAGATTTACTTTCATTATTTTTACTGAATATTTAAAAATGTTAATATAATAAAAGTTACAGAGTGTTAAGCAGATAAAATTAATTGAAGCTCATTTAGTTGTGAAATATAGCAATGCAATATTTTACAACTCTAAATGTGTATAAATGACACACCATAAAATATCAAATTTTGAAATTAATTTTTTTTTACTATTTTCCCCATTATTAGACAGATATATAGATAAAAAAAAAAATCGTGCGGTGAAGGGTTAAGGGAACTCTTTGCTCATGCAGAGAAGCTCACAAGCTAATGTTAAGTCTTTGGGTGGTTCTTCTTGAATTTCAATACTTTAGACGACATTTTCAGCATTAAAACCTGTTTCCAAAGTGAAACTACCTTTATTAAATTCATCTGGAATCAAAATCGAAATAATAATATAAATCAGTCTCAGCTATCCTATGAGGAAAAGAAACATACCATAGGTTTAACATTAGGTTTATAACAAGTTTTTCAACATTTATACTCACACACACACGTATATATTATAAGAATAACAATTTTCATGTGTTCATAAACACTGTTCAGAATGCTATTTAATTTAAACTATACTTTTATTTTTTGTATAAAATAAAAGCTGAAATTTTATTTATTCCATTTAAATTTTTTTTTAAATGTAAAAAAAAAAAAAAAAAATCCCATTTTTCTAAATGCTTTTCTGTAATAAAACGTGTTTTATGTGCCTTTATAAAACAAGAACCTCATATACTTGCAGTAAGGAATTTAACTTTTAATGAAAAGTGGCTGTTGACATTTTCATTTATTTCATGGCAGTATAAAAGTAACGACAATAAGATTTCTGTTCTTTCAGTAAGCAAACTTATAGTGTGGAAATATTAAAATTTTTGATAAAAGTAATAAGATTATTTATTTCTTTTAATCTTATTTATTTTCTGTTTACTTCTTATAATTTATGGATACAAGTGCATCTTATAATTTATGGAAAATACGAATGTTTTTATGAAAAAAATTACTTGTTATCAATAGTAATCCCAGATATTAAATATCCCATTGAAACAAATTGTCGAACGCATTAAATAATATATATATCCACTGTTCCAGAAATGGATCTCTTTTAAAACATTCGTATTCTTCACGCCATTATAAATTATAAGCAGTAAACAGAAAATATTAAAAACTGAAACAAATACATAATGAGATTAGTCTGAGTTTAATCACAGCAGTTAAACTTCCAATTGTCGTTACCGTTGTACTGCCGTGGAATAAATAAAAATATCGGCCCGTGAAAGCAAAACCAAAAGCTTCGTGGAGTGCCCCGCCCACTACCGAACAATTTAGTTTACAGCACGGCCACCAGTCAGCGCTGTTGCGCTACTTTGCGGCGTCATTTAACATGGGAGTGTCTTCGCTTTCCTATATAACCGCTTTGGACAAAGTATAAAGAGAAAATGTGTGGTAGCCAAAGAACATACAGGGTTTTCTTTGGTTGGTGTTAGCAATTTTCTTCTACAATAAGGTTGTTCCATTTGAAGGATAGCCAATCAGAGTAGAGCATTACTGAAACGTCACGTGGCGGACAAGATCGGAGCTCGATCAGCCGTGAGACAGTAAATAGATGCGTAAAAAGACCGAAATACGAAGTAAATAATTTTTTAAAAAGCAGATTTTCGAAAGTAAACTGAACAAAATTACTTTCCATAAAATAATTTGGACATCTTCTAGGCGCTGTAGTTAGGACTACCACAGATTAAGGACCAAGATGGGACATTTACGGCAAAATCTGTAATTGCAACAGTACTAGCGTCACTACAGACAAGGGGGAAGAATTAACAAGCCTCCGAAATGTACCTATGTTGAAGAAATATGTTTACGCTATTATCAAACAGAATAAATTAAACAAAACTCACACTTCAAAACTTTTAACAATAATGCATTGTCCAATTACTAGATATAAGTTTTCAAAATTTTTCGAATGTCATTAAGCTTATACAGGAGGAAAATAATACAAAAATATTACTCTATAATTAAACTAATTCTATTATGAAAAAAATATGTACTATACATATTATTTACATTATATTATTAAAATAACAATATCGTTATTTCATACAGTGTTGAATTCAGACACTTTTCTCCGGGAGGGATTTCTGTGGCTCCGGGGGGGGGGGGGGGGATTGCACTTTTTGACCATTGAAAACCCAAAATCTCAAATCTTCCGGAGGGGACATCGCATTGCTCCGGGGGAGGGATGTCCTCCCCCCGGGCCACCCCCTGAAATCAACACTGATTTCATGTATACAAAATTTCAGCAAAAACTGAAAAACTTAAAACAACTTCAGTATTAAAATTTCCATGTTATCTTATAAAACACATCAAATATAACATTTCTTCATACAAATAGGAAACAATAGAAAGAAAATTTATGGAAGTACAGTAGAGAGCCGATTATTGGAACCCCAATTAACCGAACTTCCAATTATCCGAACAGCCAATTTCTATAAAAAAATGTTTTTAAACCGAACTTCCAATTATCCAAACAGCCTATTTCTCTCTCTCTTTTTTTTTAGATTTGTAAAAGGAACTCTGTTCAACTTTTAGCCAAATACAATGAATTTTTTCTTCTGCGAGTTTTGAACTTTGAACTTTTTTTCCCCCATTTCATGGCGATTTGTCTGCATTTGTGAAAGAAATCCGGCTTTAACAGTTTAGTCCAATATAGTAAATGCCTCTTCTTTTTCTTTCATTAAAGTTTATTCGGAATTTCTCGCGATTCTCTTATGCAATTTTTAAAGATTTTCCAGTTCTGCAGAAATTTTTTGACATTCGTAAAAGGAATTCGGTTTTAAAATTGCAGTAAATTTTGTCCTCTGCGATTTTAGTGTTTTTCTTTGCGATTTTCCAGAATAATAATCTCCAGGATGTCGATGCTCGGATTTGAGACTATGTACTTTATTGTTAAATCTGTATACTTGTTCTGTGAGAGTTATTAGAACACGTTAATATAGCGCATTCATTAGATTTTATTCAAAAAGTCTGTTTAAATAATAGAATAATTAAAATCATTCACAGAAAAAAAATTCCAACGCAGAACAGCATACAGAATAATAATGAAACGAGCGAAGCTGTCCGCCACGTGACGTAATGCGCGAGCAGTTAAGAAATCTTTAGAGTTGGCGCATCGCACGAATGGTACCCCCCTGGGTGTTAGCAGTCGGTAGCGCTGTGTGACTGGAAGCAGCCTCTCATCGTCTGATCCATGATGAATGGTCTTATAAAAAAAAGACATAAAAGCATTAGAAACGTACTTACTTTCGCAATTCGCATAGTGAATTTTTACATCGGATATCGGACTGATTGATTATGACAATGACTGCCCAACATACAGGTCGAAGCGTTCATATAGCTTCCATACATAAACTGATCTAGTAGAGTATAACTAACGTCATTTACTTCTAAGCCTTTCTGGTGTGAGTTTCATATTTAATTGTTACATTTCTTTTTAAGTTGGATTTGGAATATGTTTTCTTTAAATATGTATATTCCCTGTATATGTTTTCTATAAATGTGTATATTCCCTGAATATCTATCTATATTATATCAAATATAATTAAAACAAAGTTAAAAATATGTATTTTACGCTAGAATCTTCATTTTAAAACTTTTTAACTCAACACATTAGCGACCGAGAATGAAAATTTGCGCTTTTATTTAATCAATCATCATTAACTTAAGGGCGTGTCTTCTATTTTAAACAAAATGCACTTATATCATATTATTTATACAAACATCATCCTGTAGTCGCGATGATTTTCTTGTTTCAAAATTACATCGTTAAAAATATTGTTAATTTTAATTTTGTAGTTCATTTCTTCTAAATAAACTTTTTTCTTTTCTTCAAATCTGCTGTGTTTACAGATAAATGTATTTAGGAATAATATATTAGCACATTGCCGACAGGCAATTTTTATCAAATCTTAATTTTAAAACAATGGAAGCTGTTCCCTGTTCTGAAAGTCTTATGTAAATTGGTGTTCTAGATAGGTTTCTAAAGTTTATGCATCGGTAATTATCTTTCAATGTATGAACATAATAAGATGACGTAATAATTTATTCTCTGCCCACCGCCTAGTCTACGATGGCTAAACACAAAATTTGAAAGGCCGACAACTAGATAATTTGGTATTTTTAACTTTCCTTTCCTTAAGAAACAAGAATGAAAAATCATGCATCCAGAATAGATTACAAAAGCACTTCCCATGACTTGTAGAATTCTTTAACGAAATTTAGCTGCTTAATACTGTAAAAAAAAATAAACATTTTAGAAAATGCATAATACGTTTGAAAACCAGATTACGGTCCCTAACCGGAAAAGTAGTTCAGTTCTTTTGTGCAGCCCTGTATTTAAGCTAAAGATTTGTATATTACTCTATACATAGTAGGATAAAACTTAGTATAGTAAGAAAATGCACAACAGATTGAAAATTCAGCTTCAGCAATTTCTACCACTATACGGAAGCATACTTGAATTATTTTGTACAGCCCTGTATATTGCCAACAGATTTTTATATGCCGCACATATTACGCTAAAATTTAATTCAGGCTAAAACGCAATTAAAACTACTGAAATCATACTTCCACACATTATGATTTGTGGAATGAATGCATGACTCAACTTTAAAGTGTTTCAATTAATTACAGAATCATTTAAAATAAAACATAACAAATAATACAAAACTTTACTTTTCAACTTTCAACCATAAGTGCTGAATCACTTTCAGATAAATACTCCCGAGAAATGAACTGCAGAAGCAATTTTTTTTTCCTGTTTGAAGCTCTGTCAAGCAATTACTATTACATAAAGTAAGATGAAAGTTTAGAAAAACTTATTTTTTGAAAGCGTTATAATAAATGAAATGGCTTTTTATGTTCATAACTGAAAATACATGAAGTTATGGAATTAATTTCAACCTGAGTTCTTGAATTGAGTATAAAAATAAGTTCTTTTTTTAAAACAGGGTGTCAAAAACTATTTCAAAAAAAAAAAAAAAAACTACACAATCATAAAACTCACACCAGAAAGATTTAATAAGTAATAATTTTACGTATTTCAAATGAATCTTGACTTATACGCATACGAATGACCTGAAAATCTAGAAATACAGTGGTATAACTGCTGTAATAAAAATAAAGGATAAAACGTCCGGTACAGGTACTCGCGTCTCCGCTTCGGTTGTTCCTTTTGGCATTTGTTTTGCCATAAACATTCTCAGAATCAAGTCGTCACTAATAGTTTGTAAATTTGATGACGTGCTAGATATTTCAACTTAACTTCTTATATTTATTTTATACTTCAGTTAATTTTAATTGCTCATTTGGTATTTTTCAAGCTATTTAAATTATTAGTTACAATTGTTTTCCGGAATTATTGTTGAAAAGAATTTCAATTTCGGGTACGGCATGTACACAACAGAGATATTTAATAAAATTTTAGTATTAAAATTCCACTTATTATAATCAGTTTTCTAGATTATAAAAACTTCAGAAATTATATTTTATATTATTATATCCAATCTACAAATTCAAAATGAAGATTAGGTATAAAGTTGGACAAAACGCTAAAAAAAGCGGATTTTTGTTAAAAAAAAAAAAAAATCACTGTCATGCGTATTTAACCCCTTAATTAACGCTCCTGTCATATTCATGGGCGCTGCTACTTTCATTCAGATTTGTTTGATTCCCACCAGTTTTATAGAATAGTGTAATTGGCTTCTTTATGGTATCATTTTTATCTGTCATTAAAGAAGGTGAACATCTTTTTTTTTTCAAAAAAAAAAGTGGTGCCAATAAGCAATTTGAATTTCTAAACCGTAATTTAATGCTAACGTTAAGGGGTTAAGGCTTACTGCGACAAGCCTCATTAAAAGATAAATTTTTCTGCAACATGATATATTTTTTTAACAGTAGAAATGAATGAAAAATTAACACATAACACAAATAGCAGAAAGGCACTGAAGAACAAATATAGTGTAAATGCACCAGTAGTCGGCCACTTTGAGATAAAATAAGTTATGAATAGCTTATTTTTGGTTTGAAATGAAATAGTACAATCCCCCTATATGTAGCCATCCTTCATATGTCATAAGCCATCAGAAAAGAATTGTGGGTATTTTTATTGCATTAGTAATCAGCCATTTTGTATTTGGTTGCAGTCAAATAACCGTTTTTGCTATTTTTTTGTTAACCGATGACAAAATTTTTAAAAGACTAGTATTAATTTGTTTTTTATTATTTTCTAAAATTATAAGACCGTACTATTAAAAAGTTTAATAAACTAATGTTTTTCAGTATCGAAATTAAATAAGTCTGTTTGTATTAATTAATTTTAATGTGGCCGATTATTGGGTATTATATTTACTTACATGTTCAGTAATCGGCCACCACGGTTGACTACTAGCTAAAAAGCCATTTCACTTTTTTGAGTCTATTTTTAATAATTTGATTTTTTTCGTAATTTGATTTTCGCAATTTGAGATTTATATAACCTTTTACTTGCATTTTTTTATGCACACAATATGTAAGGTGTCCTGGAGTAATAACGCCACGTTAAGATTCTACCAATTTTTACGGCTTAGTTTTAGGGGTTTTTTCCCCAAACAAATATAGGATTTGATATAGAAACTTATTGATTGTGTATACAAGAAAGACTATTTTAGCAGATATCAATTCATAAAATGTTGTGGCATGATTTCTTGACCAATACTATTAGGCGTCATTACCCACCTGGTGGGTAATAACATCATGCAAACAAAATTTTAAAATAAGATGGAATAATGGCATGTAAATTGTCCAATTTTAAAGATAAAATTTTACACCTTTAGAAATTGACAAATCGCTTTTACTTACCATTAATTGCGATACCAGGATGCAGTAATAATCATATGATATTTTATTCTTCTGACTTGAAAAAATTACCAGCATTTAGAATATACAATTTTCTCTTTATCTTTTTTAGTTTTCAACAATGACAATAATGGTCTTTCATGTATAAATTAAAAAAAAATAGAATAAAAAATGTAGTTATGCCATTGAAAAGAATCAACCGGAATAATAAAATTAGTGGATCGCACTATTACCCCGATATGCATTTTGCGCAGTATATTTTAAACTACAAGCTATCTCGCGAATACATCCAAAATCTCTCACAAAATTTTGAAAGTACATGAAATACACTACAAATTTATGTAATAAACAAAGTATTTCCTAAGAAATATATCGCTCACCCGCAAGAAAAGTGACGCATCTCGACAAGAGCAAATTTCACAGGAGAGGCAAAAGAAAATTTGCATCGATTTTACTGTAACATGAAATTATAGCACTAGATCTGCATGCAGGAATAAAAACGTGCATAAATGCAGAAAACCCTTAAGAATGAAGACGTAGGATAAGGTTTGGAGGGTTGCGTAATTTTACCTCCCCGCACAATACATACCTCTTCTGTGGTCACAAATCGACATATAGTGTAATAATGTGATTTTTTGTGTAACTGCATTTAAGAAATTTTTAATGTAGCTAGACGCATCTACGATAGATGTATTAGTCAAATAAAACGATAAATGAATTTTTGCGAGATGTGTCACTTTTCTTACGGGTGAGCGATATAGTCTTCCCATCACAGAACTTACCTAGCAAATTTTAGATCGGGCGTTGACTCTTACGAGCTTATTCCAGCGATAAGGTCTATAAATGTAACAAATTAACTTTTAGCTGTTTTTTGTGATTCAGATGACTCAAGGACTTTGAACGTAGAAGCCGAAGTGCCATTTTCCCGGGTTCCTTCATAATTACGCCTAATATTAGCAGTTGGCGTTATTACCCACCCTGGCGTTTATATCCCAGGACCCCTGATATAAATTGCAAATGGGTATTTTATTCCGTCCGCTTATCACTTTACTTTTGCTGAATAGATTTTGAAGGAACTTTCATCGTTAGTTAGATAATTTTTTAGGAAAGGTTTTAGTTTATTGTATATCATTTTACATTGCTTAGTTATATCACCACGGGGAAAAATTTTATATGCAGGTGAACCTGATTATGAAGTATTAGCATTTATAAAAAGCACTAGACGATTTTGATGAGATTTTCATTGTTAATTAGATAATGTTTTAAAGATGTTTTAGTACATTGCATTATATCGTTATACTGTTATTTACTAATCCTACTGTAAATGAACAACTCAATGATTGTTAAATGATTCTTATTAGCGAAAACTTTGTCTGACAAATTAAACATATAATAGTGCAATGATATTCGCATATTTTACTTCAATTTGCAATGACATTTCAGCCAAAGGCTCATTTTGCTTTAATATTTGTTATGACGGAGATAAAAACATGTAAACTGAGAATTAAACCTTGTATTTACAAGGTTAAATTCACCGATATATTTCGTTTGGGAAAATCGACCAGCATGAAGCCTTCTAATATTCTAATGTTATAAAAAAGAAACGTTTGTTTGTATCTTTTGTGGGATGAAATCTTTGGAACTGCCGAATTACTTTTAAAAGTAAAAGTTAAAAAATGATGGTGACAGTCTCTGTAGAAGCAAAACACATTCTAAAATATCCCTTTTTTGTAATACTGAGGGTGTTATGCATTCAAAACTTGACATGGTGTTTTTTAAAGTAATAAAGGCCCATTGAAAGCGGTTTCTAAAAAAAAGCGAAATATAAAAGGCTGAAATGAGTAGAAAAGATTTCTAAAAACGTTGAAAATTATGATTAATATCAAAATGTTAAGGATAAAGGCTTTAAATATTAAATGACAGTTATTTATAAAACGTAAATGTTTGCGCGTAATAGTTATGATAAATTTGAAATTTATAAAGATAAATTAATTAGAAAACGTTATGCCTGTTAGGGATAGAAGTAAAAGTACGTAATTTAATTGTTGGATTGAAACCCGACATAGCTGTTGCTTACTCGCACAGAACAGGTTTTTTCAATATCGAAAATTTAAAGTGTGAAATATGCTGAAAGCATACTTAAAACGACGATTTATTTGAAAATTGCGAGGGCTATTGCTCGAAACTTGAAATTTTATATGGGTTTTACTTTTAAGACATAAGTGCTCTCACAAAGTAGGTTATAATATATTAGAAATTTAAAGGGTTGAAAAGTTTTTCATAATCATGTAATGGGTTATGAGGATGAAATTTCAACAAATTGCGTTTTATTTAATAATATTTAAACTTTCTGCTGAAAAATAACTTCTTCCTAATTTTAATATGCACACAAATATAATTTCTCCCTAATATTAATAATCACACAAACATCATTTGCAATATTTCAATAACCACAAAGCCACGGATTGTGATAACTTTTCAATCATGTAAAATAAAACTTTTTATCTAGTTGATTAACTCAATAATCAGCAATAATATTAATTAGATGCTAACAATTGGGTTTTAAAATCCCATCTTCTGCTTCTATAAAACTTAAATTAAAAAAAAATAAAGCTAACATTGTTCATTTTCAAAGGAACTGGCACTTTAAAATATACATTACACAGAATATTAATAATCGATGTCTATGACAATTTAAAATTTCACTTCGAAACTCCATCTGTTAGTACCGCCAGAATGACAAATTGATGCCCTATTCTCATCGTATCGTACCATGATATCACGAAGCAGCTAATAATATTTTTACTGTACTAATCTAAATATGCAACATATTAAAATTTCATTTCGAATTTCGAGGATGCGATAGTACAACTAAAAGAAAAAAAATTGGCAGCCCGTTTTTCTCATATCTTATAGAGATATCACGAAACAGACTGAAGCATTTGTATTATACAAATCTGTAACTTTAATCATTAACATTTTATGCTCAAAATTGAAAACGAAATAGTACCACCAAAATAATGAGTTGGCGACCCGTTATGCTTGTATAGTACTTAGATACTACGAACAGCCTGAAATACTTAAATCATATTAATCGATAAAGACATATTAAAATTTCATTTCGAAATTCGATGGCCAGATAGTACCGTCAAAATAAGAAGTGGCGCCTCATTCTGCTCATATCGTTCAAAGATATTACGAGGCAGACTGTAATATTTGTAATGTAGTATTCGAGATATGCAACTTATTAAAATTACATTTCGAAACTCGATGACGAGATAGTACCACGGAAATGAAGAATTGGCGCCCCGATCTGTTCATATCTAACCACGAAATCCCAAGACAAACTGAAATATTTGCATTGTACTAGTCGCGATATGCAAAATATAAAAATTTCATCCCGAAACTCGACGATATGATAGTAACGCTAAAATGACGATTTGGCGCTACCTGCTGTTAATATCATACCAAGATATGCATCGACAGATGCGTCATTTATGTTCTATTAATAACCTTGTCCTGCATCATAATTTCACTTTTAAACAAGATGACGTAATAATTTATTCTCTGCCGGCCGCCTAGTCTACGATGGCTAAACACAAAATTTGAAAGGCCGACAACTAGATAATTTGGTATTTTTAACTTTCCTTTCCTTAAGAAACAAGAATGAAAAATCATGCATCCAGAATAGATTACAAAAGCACTTCCCGTGACTTGTAGAATTCTTTAACGAAATTTAGCTGCTTAATACTGTAAAAAAGTAAACATTTTAGAAAATGCATAATATTTTTGAAAACCAGATTACGGTCCCTATCCGGAAAAGTAGTTCAGTTCAGTTCTTTTGTGCAGCCCTGTATTTAAGCTAAAGATTTGTATATTACTCTATACACAGTAGGATAAAACTTAGTATAGTAAGAAAATGCACAACAGATTGAAATTTCAGCTTCAGCAATTTCTACCACTATACGGAAGCATACGTGAATTATTTTGCACAGCCCTGTATATTGCCAACAGATTTTTATATGCCGCACATATTATGCTAAAATTTAATTCAGGCTAAAACGTAATTAAAACTACTGAAATCATACTTCCACACATTATTATTCCTGGGAGGTCATGTATTCAGTTCTTTGCGTGGCCCTGTATATGACTTTATTTATATTATACAGACATCTCTTAGTATACTAAATATAGTTCAGCTTAGAGCATAACTTAAAAGCCTCTTTTAAGCCATTTACGCTGATACTCCACAAAGCTTACAAACACTTTTGTGTAGCCTTGTATATGATCTATATCAGTTATACACACCGCATACTAAGCAAATATTTAATTAAATTTAAAAACGCATGTCATAAACGAAAGCACACTTCCAGCAATTATCGCTAATAGAAAGATACAGTACTGTATGCGAATTCTTTGTGTGTCTCTGGAAATGAACGATAAATGCTATGCATATCATGTTATAAAACAAGTATATTGTAGTAAGCCTCAGTAATGTAGTATATCAATTTCGTTATATTTGATATAGTGTAACAGAACTAAAATACGATGCAAACCGTTTTTCCCCTGACACTATTATGTAAAGGAATTCTTTTGCGGGACCCTATAAATGAATAATAAGTACTTTGGACCCCATATTATCCAGAATGTATAGTTTAGTGCACTTCATAAATGCATATCAATTTCATTATGTTTAAAATGACTAACATCATTAAAATAAACTTGAAGCTATTTTTTCGCATTGAGCGTAATGCATCGGAATAATTTTGATTGTCCCTCTAGATGAACTATAATTTCTACAATTTTATTTTCCATAACGATCCTGCTATTGCTAACGTCAATAACATACAAAAACTTCAGGGAGATTCGAGTATATTCACGAGTGTTATAGCAGCTCGGACAGACTGGAGGCAATCCAAATTCATAAACACTTTTAAACTATGTTAGAAAGTGTTAAAAACTAATATAATATTTTAAATTATTACTAAAACATTATAAAAAAAAAGTGTAGGGGTGACTAGGGAGGGTTGACCCACTTTTTACAAAATGATTTTTTATTTTTTAAATATTGAACGTAGAATAAAGTTTTATATATCATTTTATTCGTTGTACAATCAGTTATTAAAATAAAATTGCTACATAAGTGTAATATATAAGAAATTTGAAAAATGATTGGTTTTAACCATCAGAAAATAATGGGTCAAGGCTCCCCACATATGGAGGGTTGACCCAGTATATGGGAAGCTTGACCCACTTTGTTTAATATTGAAATATTTGTGAAGAGAAATAAAATCAGTTTAAAAAAAGCAAAATAACTTTATGCTACATGCTTTAATTATTATAAAAAAATATTTTTGAAAATATGATGCTTTCACAAACCTGTTTAGGCGTAATCGAATGTCATTGGAGAAACGTTTTGTTTTAAACAGGATTTTGTCTGAGCAGGTATAATTGTATCACAGGGAAATGAAATTTTAACATTTAAGACAGTATTACGCTAGAGACAGGTTCCGTTTCCTTAGGATTTCATGCATTATAATGTCCGGATTTAGTAGCCACTGTCCCGATTTTTTTTGTCTCCTTGTCCTACTTTTTGTGACATTCGATCTGACAACTCTAGTTTCCACATAGTTTGGCTTCATCTCACTCTATTCATTATGTTGAAATTTGTCTACATACCTTCCTAAAGTTTTTCGATCCATGCTATGTTCTTTTGTAGCCGCCTGAGTACTTAACTTATCATTAACATCTTTTAACCTTTTCAGAGGCAAAGTACTTTTAGTACTAAGATGTTAAAATAAATCACTGACACCGAAATATACGAACAAATTTATTTGGAAATATGAAAAAGGCTATATTTCACATACGAATTAAATTGAAAAGATTTTTGCAAAATTCTGGAGTCATTGTGGAGTTTGGGAATTAAAGTAAAGTGGTTTCATAAACATACCACTGCCCTTGACACGGTTAAGACTGCTGGTTTCGTACTTTCTAGTCTTTTACACAGTTTCTATTTACCTATTGTAAGTAATATTTAAATGGAAAAAAGTTCCTATCAACTTTCGCATGTATATTTCATTAATTTTTTTCGTGCAGTGCAAATTCATAGCTGCCAACTCTTCCGCTTTTTTGGACCAGAAAATTTTAATAAAAATTTTTGCCTTATTTAATCGTCCAATTACGGCGATTTAAAAAAGTAAAATTTACTATAAAATTTTTGTTGTACAGAAAAGCGTAAGATGTTGGCAGCTATGCAAATTGCAATTTTTTACATCTTTGTTTAATAAGTTTTAAACGTTTCCTTTTCCATAATCGCATTTTAGTGTAACTTTGCCGAATAAATTTACATTCATTTTTATCAATAGCCATTTATTTTTCTTTTTGCACAGTGTATAATAAAAAGATTTCCAAAACCCCTTAATTAACACATTGCCGACGGGCAATTTTTATGAAATCTGAATTTTAAAACAGTATAAGCTCCTCCCTGTTCTAAAAGTCTTTAGTAAATTGGTGTTCTAGATAGGTTTCCCAAGTTTATGCATCACTAAGTATCTTTCAATGAACGAATTTAATATAAAATGTCTTACAATCCAAAAAAAATACGGTCAACATGATATAAATGCATATTCTGTAAGGTAGAAGCCACGCCCCTAGTCAATGATGTTTCTTGAATGAAAACGAAAATTCTGGTTTCCCGTCGTGAATGTGTTAATGAATTCTAAAATTTCAGTAATTTCTTTATCTTGAATAATCTAAAGTATATATAGTAAAACTTCTAATTAATGGACGCTTCCTATTCGTCTGTTATTCAGGGGTAAATGTACCCAAATACTGTTTGTGTTAGTAATTAAAAAAGTGTTGACAAAATAGAGATGTCCGTTACGGAGGTTTTCATGCATAGATATTTTTCCGCAGAAAATGATTTACACTTCCATCACAAAGTTTAATTATATGTGTTCCATGTATGCATCCTTTGTGCCACGTGTAATTACTGTCTCAGTAGTTTGAATTGACGTGAATCAGTAACACAAAATATTTCGGGAAGTATGTTTGTGCTGTGTATGCTCTGCACCGCTAGTGTTGAATGAAATCGAATAAACGTTTATAGTATGCCAACGCCTTTGGATAGTCACTGAGTTATGCGTGTTTTTTGTAAGTTTTCTGCACGATCCGTCCACAGCAAGTTCATCGCCGACATTAGTTTAACCCTTAAATGCGCGATTTTTTATTTTGTTTCGAAAAAATTATATATGAATCTCTGAAAGGTTTATTATATAGGGAAAAAAAAAAGAAAAAAAAATCATAGATACATTTTTCTTATAATTCGTAAATCTTTTCTTCTGTTGCACATCTGCAATGCAAGTATTTGTCGTGTGACTGTTTTACGCTAAAATACTAAAACTTAGTAAATATTTTAATATGTATGTCTCCAAATACTTTATTTTATAAAATTATTTTTTTATATATACAAAATTTAACCCTTTAATTCGCATGATAGAATGCGTTCTAGAAATTACGTAGTGCAGAGAATCTGACTTTGCACCAGAAAGTTACAATGGTTTTTTTCCGCAGAATATCTGTTATTAATTAAAACAAATGTTGCTATTTTAATTTTCTGGTGCAAATTAGGTATATACGAATAAAAATATCTATTAAATTCAAAGCACTGTTGTTTGCATATATGCAAAGCTGCGCACTAAAGGGTTAATGCAAGAGTGAAAATAATTCTGATTTTAAAATTATTCCTTGTATAGTTCAGAATTAACTTATGACGTCATGACCACTGTGATCATCGCCCCCTGAATACCAGGCCTGAGAGCTGACACAAAAAGGACGGCAGTCGTAGGCGGATTTTTTTCAGTGTTTGTACGGTCCCTTGAATTTAAATACCAATACATACTTGCCAACTTTCAGCTAAACTTCCGTAAAATAGAAGTTAAATTAACCCAGGTTAAACACGTTAGTAACCAGAAAATTTATTTGATGTATCATTATATACTTAATATCATGTTTCTCTATGAAAACTATTTGAATTCATTTCTTAAAAATAATTCTGGTTCCAAACGTGTTTAACCTAGGTCAATTTAACTAACATTTTACGGAAGATTAAGGGAAAATTGGCAAGTATGCCAATAATTTTTTAAGTTTTTTCCACTTCATTTTTATGCGATTAAATAAGTAAGCGAAAACATTTGGAAATTACTAGTGCTAAAATTCAGGGGACAGCACAAACGCTTAAGAAAACCCGCCTACAACAGTCACCTTTTTTGTGTCAGCGGCGGAGGTGGGGGTGTGCTATGATAAGTAAATGAGTGTTTTAGTATACAGTGCTTGGGAAAGGCTACAAAAGTCTATTTGTTTTTATATTTAAAATATAGTAAACCTTCAATAACCATGATTTTCATTTTTTTTTTGTGTGGAATTTTAATTTATGATGCGATAGTGTTTTGTGATAAGATAAAAAAAAAATATGGATCAAAATGGATTAAAAAAAGAAAAGCATATTACCAATTGAAGATCCAACCTGGGGTTAAATAGTAAAAAAAAAAAAAAAAAAAAAAAGGTATAAGAAATGATTTGCACATGTTGCCAAAATTTTTTGAATAAATATGAGTAAGACCAATGCATCAAAAGATGAAAACCTACCGGGGAAACAGAATTGCTGATATTGTGGTTAAGACAGGTGCTGGTAGAAATGGGTGCCGTGCTGCTGATGATAAAGAGCGTTATAAAATGGTTGATAAGAAAATGGAGGGAAGAGTAGAGAGGAAATGAAAGACAAAATTTTCTTCGAAGAATCATAAGAAGAGATAGAAATGCCAACAACACGTTATGCCGGCACCTATATCTTGATTAGTAGCTATTAAGTATTATAAATTTTATACAGTTAAATTACCGTACATACTCGCGTATGAGTCAACCCCAAATTCGAGAGGAATAATAGACTGAATACCAATACTTTGAAAAAAGTTATCTTTCTTTTATCGAACTGCAGAATTTGCGAGAATTTTCTGAGATTAAATAAGGCGAAGTTAACTAGTCAAAAATAATGCTGTTCAACATATTTTTCTTATCAAATGTAGGGGTCGACTTATACGCGAGTATATACGGTAAAATGGTATTAATTGTGTGCAGAAAAATGTGTATATTTGTATATTTATTCATTGTCGTTATGAACATAGCAAGGGGAAAAATCATTCTAATGCAGGTATTTTGAACTGGCACTCTATACACTGATAGTATCTAATAGTTTTGCAAATTTATAAGTATGTATTTAGATTGTGTTAACCCCTTAAAGAGCGGTGGTTTATTTTTGTACCAGTTAATTTTAATCCCTAACTGTCACATTGACACCAGAATTATCAAATCAAAATTATTCTTTTATTAATTAAGCGAAAAAAGCTTTTACCTATTTTCAAATAAATTTGTTTCTAAATTCTGGTATCAGTCAATCATTTCAGCATTTTACGTGTAGAAGTGCTTTGTCTCTGAAAGGGTTAACTGTGTGAAAAAAAAAAGGAAAACGTTTATTTTGTATATTTATAAATTGCCAAATATGTATATTGTATTGAATAATTTTGAGTTTTATGATTTAAGAAAAAAAATATTTTGTTAATTGTAATAGTATTTGTGTAAAATTACATTGGTTATTAATTAACACAAATTATTATAATTTGTGGAAAAAAAAAAAAGAAGAAAAAGGGAAAAATTTGTGTATGTTTATTTTATAGTAAGTTAGAGTAAATTACAGCGAAACTTCTATTTAACGAAGTGTCTTCGTTACACCTAAACACTTCGTTATGAAGAAAATTCGTTAAATAGAAATCAACTTAAATTCCTGAAATTTGTGTAATAAAATACACATAAATGGAAATATTGGAAAAATGTATTTTATTATTTCGGGCAGTATTTTTTTTATGCAATGTAGCCATAAGAGAATAATTTGATTAGAATAATGTAGAAAAAAAATTATACAGGGTGTCCGGTCTCAACGGTGTCCAATGGCTAATTCCTAAACCGTTAGTCATAGACATATAGTTCCAATTACAAAAATGTTTAAAATCAGGTAAAGAAATATTTTAAAAGCGTTTTGGGTCAATAAAAACATTTCTTAAGAAATTACGAAATTTAAATTTTTATAAGGTCCCCCGGTCCTATAAGTTATATTTAGTAAAATTTTCCTTTTACACTGACAAGTAATACACAAAAAGTCCCGTTGTTGTACAATTAAAATTGACCTAGTAGTAGCTGTTTAAAGTTGGAGCATATTTTTTGCTGCAAATTGGGGGTTATTCGCAAATTTAGTCGAAATATAATTTCGTCAGATATATTAAAAAAGGTTGAGAGTAAAATTAACATTGCAATATAAATTTGAAATCTTTAATCATTCTGACATATTAATGCAAAATATACAATTTGTAATAAACATTTAAGAAGAAAGAAAAAACAGAATTTTTGTTAAATAAAATGATGCTAAATAAACAGCCTCAATTCTTTACAAAATGATATGTATTTTAAAATATTATTAGATTACACAGGCCTGCAAAAGTTGGGTTATGTTATGTTTTTTAGCTTTTGATAATTGATTCTTATGTATTCTGTACCGCTGAATCTGAAATTGACCTTCATTTTAAACCATCACATTAAGATTTTCGCAAATTTCAAAGTTAAAAAGTTCAAAGTTAAAATTGAATCTCCTCCTTCATCTCATCGGACCACTCAGCTATTTAGCTGTAAGAATCCCAGGTTAAGCAAAAATATCGAATAAATCATTGAATAAAATAAAATAAAATAAAATAAAATAAAATAAAACAAAAAAAGTTTTACATATGTTTTATAGTATGAGATTTTCGCTGTATTTTAACTTACACATTCACGATTTGCAAAAAAATTATAACGTGATGGTTAAAAATGAAGGTCTAAAAATGAAGGTCATTTTTAGATTCAGTGCTAAAAATTACGTAAAAATCAATTATCAAAAGTTAAAAAACACAACCATCTCCTCTACTTTATAGTATACGATTTTTGTTATTCTTTAAATTTGACAATTTATGATTTGCGAAATATCATGATATGACGGTTAAAAATTAATGTAATTTTCGGATTCAGTGCTAAAAAATACATAAAAGTTAAAAATACTAACAGTCGCAGTCTTGTATTATCTAATCTAAAACTTTTTCTTACTTTTTGGCGGTAATCTATCCGAATTTTTTTGTGTTATCCTGTAAAATAAGTACAAATGGTAACAACCGAAAATCATAATAATATTAGATTGTTATTGGATTTTCGCCAGCCTGTAAAATGTAATCTTGATCGGATATTTAAAAGTGAGTTAAAGTTCGGGTACAAATTTTGAACTGGAATAACATACATACGATCGTTGAAGTACCATAAAAACTTATAAAAATAACGTAATTTTTGTTAAAAGAAATCATAAAAGAAACAGTCTTAAATCCTGACAAAATAAAACATATGTTATTTTAGCCAATCTGAAACTCAATAAATGTTAACTTAATCGTAATACTTGTACGATTTTTTTCAAAGCGTAGATACACATGAAATAAGATCTTCGAATACTTTAAGCACTTGGTATGTGACCCCTCAACGCCAAACCGAACTCATTTGTTTTCAGAGCAGAAAAGTGGCATAAGTCATGCATTTTTAAAGCTTCATAACTCGCTCAATTTTAGTGTTATATGAATGGGACTTTTTTTTCTCTTACTTGTCAGTGTAATAGGAAAATTTTCCTATGTATAACTTATAGGACCGGGGGACCGTATAAAAATTTAAATTTCGTAATTTTTTAAGAAATGTTTTTATTGACCCAAATCGCTTTTAAAATATTTCTTTACCTGATTTAAAACATTTTTCTAATTGGAACTATATGTCTTTGACTAACGGTTTAGGAATTAGCAATTGGACACCGTTCAGACCGGACACTCTGTATAGGTCTACAACAAATTACCTGCGCCGATAACATATTTATAATGAGGAGGCATTTAAAATTGATTTGGAAGAGATTTGTAAAAAATTTGTAAGCAAAACAACAGAAAGCACTTTAATTTTTGGTAAATGGAAGTGGGAGAAGCCTTAAATTTGAATATTGTATTCGGGATCGCACATAAATTAAGTTTCTATGTATCAAGTATATCTAATAAAAATTATTTTAACTGGATTAAAGAGTTGGTGATTTTTTGATATGCTTCTATTTTATACTTCTGTTTGTCAAACGTGCAACACTATGAAGGAACCCTCCAAAATGAACGAAATGATCCGCACCACTAGCTTTCCGCAATATGCCCCGGCTCGCCTTGTTTGTACAAAGTTCCTACGCCACTGGTAATTTAGTAATTTTGAGAAAGTTTAAGTAGGTGGCACGATGCTGTAATGGAGGAAAGAAGAGAGAAAAAGATATGCCTGTGACAATTTTATAAAGTTTTTCCAGAACATTATAGATTGAAAAGAGTATTTTGGGTTCATTGGAGCTTGGTCACAATATTACTTTCTCACCTCGGACCCAGTTTGGACACTTCCAAAATCTGGAGGGGGGGGGGGGGGGGGGGGGAGGGGGCTGTAACGACCAAAGACACCTTGGATTCTAGGCCGGCTCCTAAGCAAAGAAGTTGGAGATAACAATGGAGTTAAAAATAAAGAGGAGGAGACATATAGTGTACTGTCTATCTACTAAAAACCAACTTTTCAAAAGTAAAAAAAAAAAAAGTAGGAAACTGCTCGTCAAACGTGGCAAATGAGGTGCGTTCGTACTATAACTAGTTTTATAATTATTTTTTTCACCCCATATTGTACTGAATGTATATTTTTTTGCACTTCATAAGTGCATAGTCTGTAACATCATTAAAATGCACTTGCAATAATTTTTTTTCCCATTCCCCGTAATGCAACGGAAAACTTTTGACTGTCCCTGTCATTAAACTATACATCCGATTTTCATAAAATTTGAAATGGCTAGACAAAATTTTACAGCGATTATATATTTAAAATTTCAGACCATTCGTATTCTGTAACATCATTAAAATGCACTTGCAATAATTTTTTCCCATTGGCCGTAATGTAACGGAAAACTTTTGACTGTCCCTGTCATTAAACTATACATCCGATTTTCATAAAATTGGAAATAGCTCGACAAAATTTTGCAACAATCATATGTTTAAAATTTCAGACCATTCGGTTGGGTAGTTTTTGCTCTGTTACATGCGGACAGTCAGACAGACAGACAGACAGACGGACGGACTGAACGACGACTATAGGTGCTACGTATTTATATAATTACGAACGCACCTAAAAAGCCAAGCTAAAAAAAGTTGAAAGTTGTGGCTAAAAAATGGTGTGATATCAAATTTCCAAGCTTATATTATGGTACTTATTTAACATTCTTCATTAAAAAATTTACCATTTGTAAATCGATTGCCTCCGTATATGTTGATAGAAATCCTTTTCTCCTGTACTTAAATACATCATAACGTGTTTCTGAAAATTTAAATGTTTTAAAATTATGCATGATGGGCTTGGCGGCCATCTTTCCATATTTTGCTCAAATTTATATGAGCACAAATCCATAGTTAAAATCCGAAATTCAAAATTGTTATTTAAGCAGACATTTTAAGCTTTTCCTTTACGGACTTTTATTCGGAGAATTTTTTGCCTTAAAATAATAGTAATTTATCTAAAGGATTCATCTTGTGGTTTATTTCATAGAGTAGATACTCATTTAAAAGCAATGGCAATCGATTTCTTTTCTCAAAATACCAGTCTTTTTTAGTTTAGCTGTTTGCAGTTGAAAACCAAACTTCGACATTTTTACTAAAGCAAACATTTTATGCCTCCCCTTTATGGAATTGTGTGCTTAGAAATTTGTGTGTTAAGATAATGGTGACGTATCTTACCGATTCCTCTAATGATTACTTTTTTAGCGTAATTACTCTTTTAAAAGCAGAAACAATCAACTTCCTTTCTTAAAATAAAAGTCTTTTTAAATTTATTTGTCCGTAGTTAAAATCAGAAGTTCTTAAGTGTCATTAATGAAAACTTATTACGCTTGCCTTTACGAACTTGGGTGCTTAGATATTTGTGTAAAATATGGAAAGATGGCCGCCAAGCCCATCATGCATAATTTTAAAACATTTCAATTTTCAGAAATGTATGATGACAATTGATTGCCGTCTATTGATGATAAATTCTGAAAATATGAATTCAGTAGTTTTAAGAGTGATTTAGTTTGAATTAAATTTTAGCTAAATAGTGGCGTGTAATAAAGGTACTAGGTAAACTACGGGTCTGAACAAAAGTATTAAAGTATGTTCTAAAGTATTTCTAAAATTCAAATTTCTGCGATACCATTTAGAATAGAAACCGCCAATTTGGCATGGTGGTTACTTTTAAATACTCGCTAAGAATGACTTCTAAAAAAGAAAAAATTAAAAGTTCGAAACGATAAAAAAGCACTCTATGAACGTTCTAAATTATGATTTATTTTCAGTTGTTAATGCTAGAAACTTGAAATTTGAAAATCTTTTTTACATATAGGGCGTAAATGATCCTACAGAAAAATTTCTAAATAATTCGAAATTAAATGGATGCAGGCATAAAAAACTTTCTAAAATTGCGATTTCTGTAATACCGTTCGGAATAGGGACCTGAATTTTGGCATGCCGGTTTGTTTAAAGATGTAAACGCTCGCTAAGAACTGTTAGTGAAAAATCGAAATGTTAAGAGATGAGTCGAGCGGAAAACGGTTTAAGAACGGTTTGCATTATGATTTTCATGAAATTCTTTGGGCTGTGAACATAAAATTTGACACGGATATTATTTTTAAAGGGCAATAAATGCTTTGCGTTTTCTAATAAATTAGAAATTTATAAGAGTACAGGAGCAAAAAAATTCTTAAATTTTTGATTCCTGTGAAACAGTTCGGGATAGAATCCTTAAATGTGGCATGATGGTTACTTATAAGACGTAAATGCTGATTAAAAACTTTTTCTAAATAAATCGAATTTTAAAAGGATGAAATGAGTGGAAAGCTTTCTAAAAACGTTCTAAATTCCAATTTGAATGGAATTGCTAGAGCATGAACTCTAGCATGGACTTCGTGAATTTGAAATTTAACATGATTGTTGCTTTTAAAACAAAAATGCTCGTCCTGAGCAATTTCTAAAAAATGCGAAGTTTAAAAGGCTGCAATAGCAAAAGTCATTCATAAATTAAGAATTCTATGAAACTGTTGAAGGGAGAAACTCAAAATTTGATATGGTGGTTACTTTTAAGATGTAAGTGCTCGCTAATACCCATTTCTAAAAAAATCGAAATTTAAAAGGGTAAAACGAGTAAAAAGCTTTATAAAAATGTTAAAAAATAAGATTTATTTTGAATTCTTAGCCCAAGGATATTGAAGTTTGACATAGTTGTAACATTTAAGACGAAAATTTTCACAGTGAACAGTTCCTAAAAAATTTGAAATTTTTAACGGCGCAGGAGCAAAAAACGATCTAAAATTGGATTTACGTGATATCGTTGAATGTTGAAGCCTGAATATTAACAAGCCGTTACTTTTAAGATCTAAACGCTCGCTAAGAACTGTTTATTGCATTAAAAAGATTAAACGAGCAGAAAACTTTCTAAATACGTTCTAAATTACGATTAAAATAGAATTGTTAAAGCATGATCTTGAAATATGACATGGTTGTAACTTTTGAAACGTAAATGCTCTTAGAAATCATTTCTTAAAATTCCGATTTCTGTGATACTGTTCGGGGTAGAGGCCTGAATTTGGCATGGTAAAATATGTAAAGGTTCATTACGAACCGTTTCTAAAAATATTTGTACTGTTTTGTATGTCGTGCTTCATTATTTGATTAGCCGTAGGTATTTGCAAAGCTAAAACAATTCTGAAAAAAAAGAAAAAAAAGTTATCATTAAACTTATATCTAACTAAATATTTAACAATAAACAAATATCTTACTAAAAGACCAGCTATACATGTATATTTTATTTCGACTCTATCAGTTTTTTACAAAATTTTCATTCTTCATAAAAATTAAATACCATATAAATTGAAGAAGACTGATACTTTGAGAAAAGAAATTGACTTTCATTGCTTTTAAATGATTAATTAAACTAAGAAAGGAATGATATGTAAACAAAATGTACACATATTGTGTTCCCTTCCTACTTACAAAGGTTCTACGAGAACTCATTTTAATTTGAATGAGTAAATTAATCAAATTATATATAATCTCTTAAAAAAAAGAACTGATATCTACTAAAAACCAACTTTTCAAAAGTAAAAAAAAAAAAAAAAGCCAAGCTAAAAAAAAGTTGAAAGTTGTGGCTAAAAAATGGTGTGATATCAAATTTCCAAGCTTATATTATGGTACTTATTTAACATTTTTCATTAAAAATTTAGCATTTGTAAGCCGAGTGCCTTCGTATATGTTGATAGAAATCCTTTTCTCCTGCACTAAATACATCATCTGGTCACATTACCGGTTATTTCCCCTCTTTTAGACAGGCACTTCGCATTCTACGAAGCTTTCGCGTACGGCTGCATTCGGAGAGTTTTTCCATCTATTTTTGCTATTTCCAGCACCTTGTTTTATTCAAATTTTTCGACAAATGTGTGGGTGTAAAGGATTTTGCTCGTAGCTCGGGAAAAGGTATTGGTAGAGGATTAAAACAATGCAAAGAAACTTTTAACTTGCGAACAATTTATATGCCTGCCTGCCAATTTATTTATTTACTTATTCACACATCAAGTGAGGATGTCTCGAAAACGGTTGGATTCGGACGGGTAATTCCATTGGACTTTTTAATGTACATAACGAGACCTTTCTTTTGATACCACTATCGTCCAAATCCACAACTTGCACCTGGGAACGTTCCCTAGTGAGATTTGTTCATAAATTATCTAAAGTAAACTTATTTTACTTAAACATGCTGTTATTTCAATGTTATTTTTTAGTATTAATAAATTTATTTTAATTTTGCAAACCATGCATTTGTAATTTTTTTTTCACTACATAATAACTAAATAATGAATATACCGGGTGTCCCAAAAAGGACTGACTGATTTTAAAATTCAATAACTTCCAAACGGTGACAGATATTTAAAAATTTCTTGCAGGAGGTTTATGCATAAGGTCAAAAGTTTTATTACAGTGATTTTCGATTTTAGTTCAAATTACTAACAATAGACGGCGCTGTAAACAATAGTCGCTAAATACAGGCTCGATTTTTGGTCTTTTCTCTTGTTCCTTGCGAAAAAAGGAGATGGAAATGTAGCTCGGGAAAATCCGTTTAAATGATTTAATTAATTAATAATTTGAATATCCGGGCCACGAAGTACCAAAAATCGAGCCTGAATTTAGCGTCTATTGATCGCAGCGCCATCTATTGTTTGTAATTCGAGCTAAAATTCAAAATCACTGTAAAAAAACTTTTGACCTTATGCATAACCCTCCTGCAAGAATTTTTTAAGTATCTGTCACCGTTTACAAGTTATTGAATTTTAAAATCAGTCAGTCCGTTTTAGGAGACCCGGTACTTTTGCTTTTATAGATTTGGTTGAGTTCATAAATATGACAATATAGTAACGTAACTAAGAGAAATAGCAAAATAAAACCCTCGTGAATGCAAGCAGTCAACAAAACGTTAGAGCCACCAATTTACCTACTATGACGTCATAAAGAAAATTGTCCATTCATTGTTGGAGAATCTGCTTTGCGAAGTATTACCACCATAGTCTAATATTTTCTACTGTTTATGAAGAATGAATCTCTTGCGTTTTTTTTTTTTTTTTATGAAGTGAAATAGAAAGATGTCAACTTAATTTGAATTGAAATTATTTTGGCATACATATTTATTTGAAGTTAAATTAGAAACAATACTTTGATGTTGAAATGAAATATATTAGTTTATGTTATTATTGGCACAGATGTCATATTCGCCCCATATTGGCGCGATTTTTTTTCCTTTGCCAATTTGGCGAAAACATCAACAGCATAAACAACATAATCCGGGTTACCACATCAACCAAAATAACGACACTTTGACGCCAGTTACGTACCCGTTGCGTATATGAGATTGGCGTCAGAAAAAAATCGCGCCAATATGGGGCGAATATGACATCTGTGCCTTATTATTACGATTAATTGTTTATTTAGGCACTTTTCCATTACAGGGGCCTTGACATTAGTATTTTTTTTTTAAAGCTTGACGCAATTCAGGATTCAAAACGTGAAATACGTTGATAAAATATGTAAATAGCTATGAAAACAAACCTGGTGAACTTTTATTTTTATTTATATGTATTTATTTGCATATACACATTTTATTTACACATATTATACAATATTTGTTTACATAGAAATTACTTCTGTTTCTATATAAAAATAGATTATTGGCTTCTTTAGATTAAATAAATTGTATACAAATGGAAGAAATTGCTTATGTATATGAAATAGGATGTAGATTGCCGAAAAATACGATGCCATTTTTTTTTCTCGCCAAGAACCTATGCTGAAAAAAAATCCATTTATTTATTTTTTTATTGTATTTTCAATGAGATAAATGAAATATGTGTATTTTAAATGAAAGATTTATTTTAAATGAAATGAGTGATAGGTTTATATTTTTAATGACATGATGGCGATGGAAGAATATTTGGCGATTTATCACCTGCGCCCGACTAATACAAAAGTACCAAAATGTCCGTTTGGCATATAAAAAGTGAAGCGGTCAGCCCGGAACTATTGATGACAGTCACATGACTTCGGCTTTTATTATATAGATTCATGGCCGTATGATCAACTCCGTGCGATCTTTTATGTCTTAAATTTTAGTCTATGAAAAAATCATTTTCCAAATGGTCGTTGTAATTTGTTAAATTGCTTTTTTTTCTTATTGTCCATAATTAAAAATTATGATTAAACATGAGCGCCACATTTCCGCGGAATCGTAAATTTATTGTTTTCTTCTAAAAAACTGTAATATTTTGTGTATATCAAAACAATAAAACAATCACATATTTTTTAATTAATTTTTGTTGGGAAACACATGAAATTGACAGGAGTTCTTATTTAGAAACTATGTAATCGGAAGATAGTTTCCATTTGTTGGTAAAGGTATAAGATCTTTCAGTTGATTTTTTGAACTGAATTTCGGACGCAACAGTGCAATAAAGGATAAAAACCGGCCGCCACGCAACCACAATTGCTCATAACTCGATAAGTAATTTATTTATGATAAAAGGAAAATCGCTTTTCAATTCCAAATCGCTTTAATAGTCAGGCCTACAAATTTTAAGCCTTTACGTTTAATGAGTCAGAAAATGTGTCAGAAAGTTTTGCGTTGTTGAGCAGGGAACTGGAGAAGCACCTTAAGCATTTGCAAGTTAGTATTTTGTAATCAAGTTGCATGCCAGGTAGTCGCTTAAAACATGTCATTCTATATTGTTTTAAACAAAGGTGCATGTCATAATAGGTGTCAGGCACACTCACTAAAATAAGAATACCCTAGCGCCCAGCCCCATTACCGAAGATAAACCCGTCAATATACTTAGAGATAAAAATATTTCTGCATTTTTTATTCAGCTAATAAGACTAATTTTTCATAATTGGGTTAACATGATTATATAATTTTCCCCTGTAATTCCATGACTAAGCAACGGAAAACAATATGTTACGCACTAAAATCTTCCCTAAAAAAGTAATAGGTCAAGTCGCATGGAAATCCGTTTTGAAGAATTCAAGTTATATGCACCCGAAACGAAATCCCCATTTGAATTTTATATATTTATCAGGTTATTTTGAGTAGTTTGATTTGATATCTGTTAAATTCGTGTTTTATTTTATTTTATTTTTGGCGTTTTAATTTCGTTTGCCAATTTAGTTATTGAATATTACGCCAAAGCAAACAAATTCTGAATTATTTACAATGTTTTTGAACAATTGAGTTAATCTTTTGCATTTGGGTTGCAAGCATATTTAAAAAATATGCATGCTTAAAAATTATTTTAAAACCCATAAAAAATTCGTAAATTGAGATAAACATTACAAACAAATATCACTGAAATTACTTTTGTTTTCTATAATACGTTGGAACAATCGAATGTACAATGTTTAGACGTTAAACTGCAATAAAAGGGAAATTTGTTGTGTTAGGTTGTTGCCACCGAAAATATGATACCAGCGTTACTCATAGACATGTCTTTTCTTTATACTATTGCATTAAGTGTAAACAGGTTCATCTTTCGTAATCGGGTTGCACTCAACTTTAAAAATATCCATGCTTAAAAATTACTTTAAAATCCATTAAAATCAGAAAACTGAGGTACAATTTTCAAACAAATTTCATTTGAGAGAACTTTTTTCTATTCGACATTGTAAAAAATGAAATTGTGTGGTGTTTAAATATTAGAAAAATTGCAGTAAAGGCAGATTTCATGGGTTACAATTTATGGGGCACAATTTATGGGCACTGGCATTGTGTTTTTACTTTATAATGTAGATAATACCATACAAACGAGAATTTCACTAAGTGCTGCGCGATTTGGAGGAAGTTCTTTTTTTCGTATTGTTAGGAAAATCACACATTTTTCTCTTATACCCGCCAAAGAAAACGTGCATTCTGTTATTAAAGCTCAGGGATTTTACTATGGTTGCAAGACAATAACGCCATGTTTTTTGATTGTCTTTATAACGATTTGTGGATGGGAATGCACAAATTTCAGTTATTGTGATTGCCATATTATTTCGTTTTAATTTATTTTACCTGGAAGGCTTCTTATAATTGACACGGGCGAAGCCGGGTGGTTCTGCTAGTAAATAAATAAATAAATAAATAAAAATTAATGGATCAAATAATAATGAATCAAAATTATTAAAAAAATTAGCATTAAAAAATATGGGTAATATTTGATATACTTTAGAAATTTCATTTAAAAGTATTATTTTTGTTGTCCATAAAATATATATCAGCTTTGTACTTAGTTATTTTTAAGAGAATGCAAACTAAATTGGACTCATTTGACAAGATGTTTTACTTGAATTTTTCATATTATTTATTTCCGAAAAGAATGTCTCGCAAAAAGAATTGTCAAAATAGCAAGCGTTAGCATCTACAGCTTTTTGGTGGCTGAAACTGAACTCCAAGTTGTTTTAATTTTACCATCTACATTTTGCTTATAATGCCTTTTAATCTGTCTTTGCGATAACCGTATAATTCTCCTGTATTCTTAAAATTTTGTGAGCCAATATCTGAGCTAGATTGGGATACATTAGGTTATATTTCAGTTCCTTCAATCTGTATGACAATGACAACCAACCGAACTAATCGAATCCAGATAAACATTGACAACATCAAGATTAATTATTGCATTTTGTGAAATTCTACTGTATTTTGGTGTAGAACCTGAATCTACGCCGTGCCAAAAATAATCTGCAGCGTGCCATAGGTTCGACGTCCCTGATCTAGGGGTTTGGTTATTTTTAATGTATAGTTTATATTCAAACAACTTATAAGTTAATAGATATAGGTATTTATGTAAGTGTCACATACAGGACATTTTGTACGTTTTACATGGAATGGCCCTTTGAATTTATAATTGCTGATTTTTTGGGATATAAAGGCGTGAAACAAAAAGAGTGAAAAAGTGTCTGTTCTAATCTAATGTATGCCTTTTCTACAAATTATATGTTTTCATATTTATTTTATTCTACATTGTATTAAAAAAGAAAATATCAGAATCTTTAGCAAATGAGTGTATAAAAGTATAACAAAATGCTTAACCAAACGTCGATAAAATATTTTTTGTAAGAAATTATTTAGAAGGAAAAATGTTTGTTCTGGTTTGCAAAATGTTCTATTTTAAATAATTACAGCTAACATAAAACAGATAAAATATTTTAAGAGACAATTTAAGACATATTAAATTTCTATATCTGAAAATGTTTTACATGTTCCGAAACATTATCACAAATTTTTGACAACTGTTTTTGATATCTACCTTTCAATAATCCGATTTTCACACACTCTAATAGCAACTGGTATCTAATTATATTACATCTCTCTGATAAGATATCCTTGATAAGACAATTTTAAAGTTCGAATTTCCCCCTAACATTCATAAAGCAAATTTAACTCATCTCGTTGAACTGGGTATATTTTATACTTTTTTAAATTTTAGATCTATAGAATTCACCACTATACTGCTAAGAAAAAAAATATTTTTTAACATTTTTATAAAATTAGTAGCAGGGCATTTCAAAAGGAATTATAGGAGTCCGATATTTTTTAAAGTTATAAAAATGTTCTTTTATACTGTACATTATTACTATCAAAAACTTTTAAAATTGAGTTGTCCTGAGAGAAGGGATAAAATACTTCTTTTCCTCTGAGCGTCTGAGGGCTTTCCTGCATTTTCCAAAAACTGCTTATAAAAATAAAGTTATTTAAAATTTTATTTCTCTGTTTGTTTCTAATGGGCAAAATCGGACCAAGGGGGTCGATATAGGGGTTTTCTGAAAACAGAAAAAAAAACATAACTTCTTAATTAGAATACATATCAAATCAGTTTAAAGTTATTATTACTTCCAGGAAAAGGTCATTAAAATGGGCTCAGGGGGCGAAAAAACAGGGTTTTAGAGAAAAAAAAATCATAACTTCGTTAATTCTTAAGATATCCAATCCACTTGAACTTATTACATATCTTCTTAATATTATCTACAACTTTCGTATTGACAAGTATTTGATAGGACCAACTCTTACAGAAAAAACAAATTAAACAAAAATAGGGGTTGATGAAAAAAATTATCTTATTAAGGGTGTACTCAAATCCAAATTACTCATTTTCTGAATCATTAACACTTTCCAACAAAGTTGAAAAGTGTTTATGCATTCGGTTTGTCTGACCGTCTGTCCGTCAGCCCACGCTCTAACTCCCGTTAATATACTCGGATCTTCGTGAAATTGATAAAAGTTATTTAGTGTCACCAAAGCATGTTTTGTATTGTACATGAAGTATGTTGGATTAATCGTTCACTTACAGAGGCACTCAAAAGTATTCATTACATTATGGTATATGGGGGGAAATGTTTGCAGAGTATTTAAATGGCATTATGCTATTTCAAATGTATTGAAACTGATATAAATCACTGAATTTCACAACGATCACGTTAGAACAGGACATTCATAGCATTTTTTATTCATTTACAGGGACACACAAAAGAAATCGTTTACAGTACAGTACTGTCTTTGAGTAATAATTGCTGAAGTGTACGGTTTAAAATTCGGTACGCGCTTTTAAATTTAATTAATTTTTTGCATCTTACTCGTTATATGTAAATTTTATACCTCAAATACAGGGCTGCACAAAAGTATTCACGTACCGTTCTCCTTATTAGAGGAAATTGTTGAAGGTAAATTTTCAAGTGAAGTATATGTATCTCTTAAGTGAACTAAATTTTGGCTTGCATGTAGTTAATAGATTCAAATCTATAAATCATATACAGGGCTGCCGAAAAAATTCGCATAATTTTCTGATTGTGGATGGGAACAGCTGAAATTGGGTTTTGAAATGGTTTATGCGTTTCCATATGGTTGAATTATATTTTAATTTTTTAAACGGTGCAGTTTTGTTACATTATTCTGAATGTGTTTAATAATCTATGCTTGACGCATGATTTTTTCTTACTTGTTTATAAATTCATTTTTGCCCTCAAATTCATCAATTGGCAGGTATATCCGCGCAGGTATTCCATATCCGCGCCACCTGTTGAGCGATTTACACCAAAATCTATAAAACGTCAATTCATGTCAATGACTAACTAAATCTGAAGTTTGATGAAAATCCGTGCATAAGTTCTGGAGATTGAGCTATTGTGGAAATCGTGAAAAATGCTGCTTAGCAGCGCCACCTGTTGAACGATTTACACCAAAAACTAATCAGCACCAATTTATATCAGGGAATATAAATTTTTATTAAATTCCGTGCATTAGTTCTTGAGATAAAGCGCCCACAAAATTTGTGTCACATGCATACAGACAGAGTCATAGACTCACAGGCAGACATTTTGTAAAAACATGTTTTTCGGAATCTCTGACCCCTAAAACGTGTAAATCCGTCGAAAACCTAAAGTCGAAAATGTTCATGAATCCAATACTAAGATAGAAGAAAGTAAAAACAGGTCGCTTCTAAATCTCTTCAAAAAATCACGTCAACAAGTTTCATGTTTTTACTTTTAAAAATGTGTCGGAAAATTTCGAGTTGTTGAGCGAGGAAAAATATATTTTTTAATACCGCCTTAACATGATTCTGATAAAACCAGTTCTTACAGAAAAATGAAAATAAAAATTCGTCAAAAGCGGTCAGATGTTAAACTGGATTTATCACTAATCTTGATTTAGTTTTTGTTGGTGAAATTAGACGTTCACTTCGAAATCACCTCTACCTGTAGGCCGAGGCGACGGGGATTTTTTTTTTTAATATATATATACATATTAAAATACAATTCTGTTAAAAATATTTTTGTGCACAACTAACTGATTTAAGTTATTTTTGGGAAACGGAAAAATACGGCAAACCGCTTAGAGGGTTAATACAGACATAAGGAATCGCTTCAGCAGCAAAGATTGGTTTTAAGTCAATAAACAAAATCTGAAAGTACGAAAAAAATATTAATTTTTTTTAATAATTTTTTTTAAATTGTTTCTTTTATGTTGTGCTGAGATATAAGAAGTTCTAATTCATAGTACGCATATAACTCAATTTTAAAAACACAATTTAAGGCTGCTTGAAATTGATAAATTCGTTGAAAGTATTTTACATATTACCGAATCATCTTTAAAAGTTTCCGCTAATATTTCCTCCCTATTTCTAACATTCAATAATCCCATTTCCATATTCTCTAATGCACTTAGCGTCTAATTACATTTGATGTTTCTAATTAAATGCCTCTAATTTCAGATAAAATTTTAGAGTTTTCAGTTTTTCGGCCATTCTTAAAATTATTTTAATTCCTCTCGCCGAAGTCGAAAATAAGTTAATATTAATTATTTTTAACACTTTCCAACATAGTTGAAAAATGTTTACGCATTCGGTTTGTCTGACAGTCTGGCCGTGTCCGCTCTCTAACTCCCGTAAATATACTCGGATTTTCGTGAAATTGATGAAGGTTATTTAGGGTCACCAAAGCATGTTTGGTATTGTATATGAAGGACGTAGGATTAATCGTTCATTTACAGGGGCACTCAAAAGCATTCTATTACATTATGGTATATGGGAAAAAATCGTTTGCAGAGTATTTTAATGACATTATGCTATTTCAAATGTATTGAAACTGATATAAATCACTTAATTTCACTACGGTCACATTAGAACAGGGCATTCATAGCATTTTTTATTCATTTACAGGGACACACAAAAGAAATCGGTTACAGTACTGTGCTGTCTTTGAGTAATATTTGCTGGAGTATACGGTTTAAAATTCGGTATGCGCTTTTAAATTTAATTCATTTTTTGCATCTTACTCGTTATATATAAATTCTATACCTCAAATACAGGGCTGCACAAAAGTATTCACGCACCGTTCTCCTTATTAGAGAAAATTGCTGAAGGTAAATTTTCAACTGAAGTATATGTATCTCTTAAGTGAATTAAATTTTGGCATGCATGTAGTTGATAGATTCAAATCTATATATCATATACAGGGCTGCTGAAAAAATTCGAATAATTTCCGACTGTGGATGGCAACAGCTGAATTGGGTTTGGAAATATATTATGCGTTTCCATATGGTTAAATTAGACGTAATATTTTAACTTTTTAAATGGTGCTGTTTTGTTACATTATTTTGAATGTGTTGGAAAGTGTTTCATAATCTATGCCGACGCATGATTTTTTGTTACTTGTTTTAAGTTTATGTTTATCGAAGACTGGCACTAGACGACTGATAAGAAAACGAATTGAAACAGAAAAAAAATCAATCTTCAGCTTTCATATAAAATACTCAAAAAGTATCAGCCGCACATTACAAAAAAGAACGCCGATATTTATAAGAGCTACAGAAATGTTGTTTTTTTATGAATATATTGTGATCATTACCGATACCGAAGTCGTAAATTAAGCTAATAATTAACATTTTTAAAATTTATATTTATAGATGCCAGCAATGAACTGCGGCAGAAAATAAAATCGATTTTTAATGCTTATATATAAAAAAATGTTCCAAAAATATCTTCCGCTCGTTAAAAAAAAAAAAAAAAAAAAAAGATTTCACATATCTGCAAGAGCTATAACAAGAAAGAAAAACCATGCGTTAAGCATAGATTATGAAACACTTTCCAACACTTCCTAAATGCTTTAACAAAAATTTGTTATGTAGAGATATAAGGTAAATAAGATAACTAAGCAAACATTTTAGAAACCGCACAAAACATTTGAAAAACTGATTTCAGCAGTTACCGTTTATAGCCACATATGTATTCCAGTTCTTTTGAACTGCTCTGTATTTGATCTGTACGTTGATATATATACTATACAATGGAAATGTTTAATTTAGCAAGAAAACGCATACCAGGTTGTAATTCAGCAATTTATACTATTGATGGAAGCATACTTGAATACTTTTGTACAACCCTGATTATACGCCACTATTTAGCTAAAATTTAATTCAAACTAAAACACACTTAAAACTACTGAAATCACATTTCCAAAAATTATCATTTATAGACGGCCATGTATCCAATTCTTTGCGTGACCCTGTATATCATTTTATCTATATTCTACAAACATTTCTTAGTAAACTGAATGCATTTCAGCGTAAAAATGCATAACACATTTAAAAATCACCTTTAGCAATTTTCGCTCATACCCAGTAACCCTTACGAATTCTTTTGTGCAGCCCTGTATATGAATTATATCATTTATACAAACCATATAGTATGCACAAATATAGTGAAACATAAAAGCGCATATCATAATTAAAAATGCATTTCCAGCAATCATCGATAATGTGCAGTACTTCGGATGCAATATAGTATAGTATCTGAAATATTTTGTGTGTCCCTGTAAATGCTATGCACTTCGACTTAAACATGAATAAAGTTAAATGAAATAAGTTATAGTAAACCTCAGCGACGTATAACAATTTTATTATACATGAAATAATTTAACATAATTAAAATACGCCGCAAACAATTTCCCCCACCCCTATGTCATTATGTAACGGAATTATATTGTATGGCCCTGTTAATGAATAATAACTATTCTTTACACAACATATTCTACAGAATGCATATTTTAGTGCTCTTTATTAATGCATATCAATTTTATTATGTTTGAAAGCGTGTAACACCATTAAAAATCATTTGTAACGATTTTTCCCCATAGGCCGTAATGTAACTGAAACTTTTGACTGTCCCTGTAAATGAACTGAACGTACTACAAACTTCATTTAAAATAAGGAACGTGCTATGGTAAACGTCAATAACATCCAAAAATTTCAGGGCAATCCGAGTATATTTACGGGAGTTAGAGCGGGCAGACGGCCAAACAAACCGAAATCATAAACACTTTTCAACTTTGTTCGAAAGTGTTAAAAATGATTTCTATACTGGAATCATTATCGCCAGAAAACTTTTTTAACTGATTTGATTTTGGTGTTAGGGAAGGAAGGGGGGGGGGAGTACTATAATAGATTTTCAACACCTTTTATATATATATATACAGCCAGGAGAAATTTCTGTAACATCAAAGTTTATTTTGCAGCTAATAAACAAAAAAGTGAAAATATGAAAAAATAAAAATGATCATCGATTTCATTTCATTCTTTTTTTCAACTGTGAGAATTCGACAATATCTCACATTGAAACTCTTAATATACTAGGCAGAAGTCAGTATAGGGAATCTAATGTAAATTCATCTAGACTCAAAATTTCTTCAGAATCCAAGAAAAAGTCGCAAGAGATGTAACAAATATATCAATTTTAATCGATCTTTTCAGTTGACACTAGCGTGAAGGGTATTCCTTTATTTAGCGAGAGAAAATATTCTTTTGATGTTCACGAGGTCACCTGTTTCCCGTGGGAACTAGGTAGTGAAACTACATCTTACTCTGACGTCAGGTTTCTCACTGCATCCTATAGAAAACGATCTTGTTTATGAGCTCACGAGTCACAGATTGTGAGTGGCTAAGGGAAGTGGCTTTTGTTCTAGACGGAGAACGGAGTTGATAAAGAGAGATGCAAGGGCATTCTCGATAGTTTTTCGGAAGTTGATACTTCAAGTAGATTTTGGCCGTGTAGAGGGTAAATCTCTCACGGGTGAGTGGCTTCGGAACCTTTTCCGAAGCACGGTAAAAGCGAAAGCCACGCGTGGCTGTAAAGTTTCTCCACTACGTAGGAGACATCGGAGGTTCCTATACCTCATTTGTGAATCTACTAAAAGGGCGACATTCCTGTCGAGCATCTGAGACTCTTATCTTCTCCCGAATAAAAATCATTTCAAAGAGAATCTCGCGTATTCATCCACCTGACGAGAATTTCGGACTTTGAGTAAATAGAGACTGCTTCACTGAAAGCGAGCTGCCTCTCGATGACTGGACTTGAATTAACGGACAATTTATTAAAAGCTGTAATCGAACCCTATTATTTGAAATGTTGTATATATGACTTATTCTAATCCAGAGAACCATCATTTAATTGTTTATTATGCAATAAAATATTTCTTTGAATTTAATAAGACTCGGCTGTTGAAGACACACTACCACACCACCTTACGGCATCCATTACACAACATTAGACTATTTTGTTGACATTCTGTTTTATGAACAAAATATTTTTTCGTGTAAAATCAATTATTTTTAGGTGCGTTCGTAGTTATATAAATACGTAGCACCTGTAGACGTCGTCTGGTCCGTCCGTCTGTCTGCATATAACAGCGCAAAAATTACCCAACCGAATGGTTTGAAATTTAATATATAGAGTCGTTGTAGAATTTTGTCGAGTCATTTCAAATTTTATGAAAATTGAATCAAAACTTAAGATATTAATAAAAGTTTTCTTCATTCTATTAAATCCTAACATACGTAATTAATTCAATGATATCCCATGATAGGCAATGATTCTAGGTTGCCATGGTGATCACGTCCTATTTAAGATGGAGTCATTATTTCCGTATTACTGAATTTAATATATATATAATCGTAATAAATGTTGATTCATGCATTTTTGATAAGAGAACAACAGCTATTGCCCCAAGATCTGAATGTTTTTGAAACTAGTTATAGTACAAATGCACCTCATTCTCATTTGCCACGTTTGACTTACAATTTCAGACTTTTTTATATGATTGTGCCACGCCTGAAAAATATTCCATTTAAAATCATACATTTAATAAAACTTAAAAAATATATATATAAAATAAAAAATCAATTACAGTAGATGACGTTTCGAGCTTTATACAACCTCCTCGTCAGTACCAATATATCAATCCAAAACCACAGCTGTTGTTTACACATGTTCACGTTCAAAATTATGCAGTTAAAATATTAAATCATTAAAGAGTATATCTAGCATAAAGAGAAAACAACTGTTTGGTTTTCAATTGATATCTGTACTGATGAGGAGGTTGTATACGGAGAGGACCCCACGTGTTTTCTCTCAAAGGAAGAAGTTGAGAGAGAGAGTGAGTTAGTCTTGGCTGGAGTCTCGTGTGCAGAGATTGAAGGTGAAAAGGAAGTATAGACTCCTGTGGGGAGTATCGAATATGTAAGGGAAAATACCTGTACAGTTATCCCGTAAGCCTAACTGAGTACGGTAAACTGAGAAGGGAAGAGCGTGGTATCTTTTAAATGTCACACAATTCAAAGGTTGATTTAACACAAAATTGATATTAATGTTCATTTTTTAAAGTGCATAAGATAAATATCTAACGTTATCAAACATAAATCCCCATACCAATACTTTGCTTAGTTATAATTTTATGAAGAACTAAACATACACGAAAAATTCTGCAGGACGCTTAAAGGGTTTATAATATTACCCACTACATGGATATTAAATTAACGTACAACTTAGTGTTGGGCAGGATCTGCTATATCAGAGCCTATAAATGTAAATATTTTGTAAATAAAGCATTGTTTAATATTATTTCTATAATCTTAGTAATCATATCATATATATTAAAAAGCAGTAAGATCTAAAAGTTCCGCCCGAATGTTTTCAAAAACTACCCGGTGGATTTTTTTGCAATTAGTGTCATTCGAGGGAGAATATTCACGTGGTGGTTTATGAGTAAAATATACAGGGATAACTATGATTTTTGGTAATAAATTTCGTATTTTATTGGTATTTTGAACGAAAAGGTTGCAAGCGGTCATTTTTTGGCGAAAGGTTTGTTGGTTAAAGAATTGAAATAGCTATCCGTCCGTTAGAAAATAATACAAATACCTCGCAAATAAGTGAAAATAAAATACTGATATTTAATTAAAAAAGACAACAAAAAAAAAGTTTTAATGAGACACAATACTATAAAACGAAAATATTTAATTTAAACATGAAATAAATATTTTTAATCGTTAAAAATATAATTTATTGTGAAATTTTACAATTTATACAATATTTGGCGAATTATCGCCTGGGCTACGTTAAAAAAAATGAATCTGAAAATTTGATTAGACTAATTTTGAATTACATTTTTTTTTTTTCATCTAACTGCCACATCATGTGATTTACAGGAGAAATAAACAGATGTAATTGTAAAAATTACTGTAATTGTGAATTACATTTTATTTCTTTCTTTACGATTTCTAATTTATGTTTGCCGCCAAACAATGTTTAGCCAATTTTTTTTAAGTCAAATATGCATAAGCGTGACATTAGCTTAAGCTTTTTCACAATAATAGTGTTTTTTCAAGTGACCGAGATCATTTTTGGAGTACATTTATATATTCAACTATAAGTTATATAGATATCAGTTAATATTTAAAAAATGGAATCAAATATCTAAATTTTAGTTTGAATTTCTGCGACACATGCATATTATAAAATAAGTTCATACTTTTTAAAAAGCTTTTCGTCGTAATTACGGAAGCATATGATTTTTATACACTCCAACTCAGATCAAGGATTATTATCCTTTTTTTTTTTTCTTTTTCTTTCTTTTTTTTTTTTTTTTTTTTTTTGGAAAATATTATTGTTTATTTCTTTGTCGATAACGCCAATTTCACGTATAGGAAACTTCGATGCTACTTGGTTATCCCGTCGACCCAAAATCCATCGCTAAACTATCTATATTATAAAGGACAAACATACCTGTGCGTAACGCATACGTCATTTTGTGAATGGCAACACTTTGAAATTTGAAATAAAATTTCGGTTTTGCAATTATATCTACGGCAAATTTTTAAACTTCTAAACATTGCACATTTTAAATTTTAACACCGTCGTATTAGGAAAAAAATGCTCTTTTAAATGCATTTTGCTTGAAAGCTGTATCTCAATTTATTTTTGAGATATTAATTTTTTTGTAATTTTTAATACAAATTTTGTAATCGTGGCAACTGAAGTACTCCATTTATATTCAAAGTAAAGGGAAAATAGTCATGGTTTATTATTTTTATTGATTATATCCTTATTGATGCCATTTTCACATTACAAATAAAAGTAACTTTTTAATAATTTTTGAACAGAAAATGATGTCAGACATTAAAAAAGAACACGCATTTTTCTTCATAAATCAGTTACATTTCAATATTTTTACATTACGCTGGTACTAAGTTTGAGACGCTAGGAAAAATGATTCAGTGTGTAAAAATTATGTCTTATTTAAAACAATACGATCATTTATTTTGATAAAACTAAATATTTGACCGATACTAAATGGCCAATATGACAACTAAAGGCAAATTTCTGAATGTTTTTTTTTTTTTTTTTTTTCGCGGGTATTGAGATTAGAACTTAAAGTTCACATGGAAAGTTTTATCGGACAAACGTGACTTTAAGTTTGGAAATACATTCATTAATAATCTATTGCGCGTTAAAATACTTTCAAATTGTGAATTTGAGTGGTGCGTATGTAAATTATGAGAATGTGAAAATAACGTACAGTTTAGATTTTATGGGGAGAAATTTTATGATGTGACAAAGCGAAATACTTTTTACTGATTTTTCATCCCGTAAAAACAAACATAAGAGCCTCAATCGATAAATTCATCATAATTATTCATCTTGATTACGTATTCTAATAGAGGTTAATTTTTCAATAAATTAAGCTGCTGAAGTTTGTGGAAATAATATTTTGAAAATATTATTTGTTTTAAGAGTGAGACAACCAATGTTAGAGGAATTTTTTATTGTAATTATTTTTGTAGGTTTACTATTATAAATTCGATCTGAAGTTCCTTTGTAAATTTTAGTTCGTCGAATTTCGACGGGTTCCAACTCGTAAGATTAAATGCCAATAATGGTTGATCGTAAATGTCACAATCACTTGACTTTAAGCAAAGTTACACGCGTTTACGTCATCAAGTGATTTTTATTTGTATTTTTATTAATGTTATACTAATTTATTTGTTCTTTCATTATTTAAAATAAAAATTATATCAATTTGTATAATTTGACGAGTGATTTGGCGATTTATATAACTTGGCAAAATTGGACGACGGGATAACTAAGTAGTACCGAAAATTCACAATTTCAAAATTTAGGAACTGAAAATTATTCTTAAGGAAATTTATGCAATCATGTGTTATCACTATAAAGAAATTCAACATCTTGAAATAAAAATAGCTTGCTGAGAAAAGATTGCAAATATTTTTTAATTTGTTATTTCTTCATATTTCCCCCTGTGTTAGGTAATATTTTAAAAGATATTGGATGAATCTTAGATATTTAAAGCACATAAATTAACGTCTGAATTCCAATTTTATATCATTATAATTAATTATTAATTGTAATTAATATTATTTATTTTATAATTTTCGATAAACAAGTCACCGCCAAATGGCATGTTTAATATATTATTGGAAGCTTTGTTGGCACAGATGTCATATACGCTCCATGGACCTAACGGGCTCCAAAATGGCGTTATTTTGCCTGACATGGTAACCCGGTTATTGTTGTTTATTTATTAATAAATTGGTTATTTACATTTATTTTCTTTTTAAAAATTATATAAATTGTTTTTTTTTATAATTATTAATTAAACTTTTTTAATTATTATTATTATTTCCGCTTAGAATAATAGAAAATAATTTAAATATATATATGTAACTGGTATTCGAAAACGATGTTTTCGCCAAGTTGGCGTGAAAAAAATCGCGCCAAACCAGGTATGTATATGATATCTGTGCCTAAGAGGTTATTTACATTATTGTGATTACTTAGTATCAGACAACAGATTGAAGAGTATTTGTTATATTTCTATTATATGAGCTTTGGTGAGATAGAGAAAAAGGCCTTGGCGAGTGAATTGAATTTTTTGTATATTTACTGACGACCTATTTACTTTTCATATACATATAAGTTTTTTTTTTTCAATGTTTATGATATTTATTTAATATAAAGAAGAGCTATTTATCTACATTTAAATACAAACAAAAATAATTTGTGGTACTACTTGATTATGTCGTCGTACAAAAAAAATATTGCCAAACTATAAAATTAAATGCCAATAATGGGTGATCGTAAATGTAAAATTTACTTGACGTTAAACACTTTACACGTGTTTGTTACGTCATCAAGTGATTTTTAATTCGACGTTTTATTTTTATTAATGTTTTAGTAATTTATTTTTTCTTTCGTTATTTAAAATAAAAATTATGTCCTTTGCATAATTTGGCTAATACTTTGGCAATTTGTATAATTTGGCGAAATGGGTCGACGAGATAATCAAGTAGTATCTAATTTGTTTATAATAATAATAATAATAATATAAATATACAAATAAAATGTTATATATATATATATATATATATATATATATATATATATATATATATATATATGTGTGTGTGTGTGTGTGTGTGTGTGTGTGTGTGTGTGTGTGTGTGTGTTACAAGAGAAACTGGCAGAAATAATTGTAAAAATGGATATCCTTGTGAGTTGCATTCTATTCGCTTATTACCTTGGTGGTCAAACATTGTGATTTTAAGCCAAAAAGGCAAAATAGTGATATAGGCCCGAGCAACGCTCACAATGATAGAGTTTTTTAAGTGTATGAGCACATTTGGAAGTAAAGTTTTATATTCAAATGTAAATTATATAAAAAGCAGTTACCATTATGGTTGTTAAGTAAAATAATTAAATTTTAGGGTAAATGTGTGCCCCCCCCCCCCCCCTCGCCTCTCACACATATAATTGAATCATTTAATTTTAGATATTTAAAATATTTTTCGACATGCTTTACTGTAAAAACACGCTGGTTTGTTGTCCTATGTTTTTGATTCTATTTAATATGCTGGAATAGACAGATGGAAAACAGTAGCAGACCTGCCAGGAGAGGACGTTTATTAAAAAAATGTAATGTAACATGTAATGAGCTTGAATTTAAGCTACCAGAACCACATATAGCGCAAGTTGAAAGGTCGGGAGTTCAACAACAAACAAATGAAAATGAACGGTCCGAATATTCTTAAAGTTCAATAATCAATCTCTGCAATCATTGTAATACTCTCTAATTTAATAGTGTGGTGAATAGAGAAAGTTAATTCCTGTTGTCATAACTATCTCATTTCCGTACCAAACTTTACTTTAAATGATCAACTAAAAGAGTTGTTTCTTAATTGCCCAAATTTCGTCCAAGGCATAAGATAGTATAATATCCCAATGGCATTCGCATTCTTTTCAGCAATGCGGAAGGACATTCCAGGTCATGTTCTTTACTGCTTTAAAGTAGAAGGTTAAATTCACAATTACGTTTGATTGAAGGTTCGTTTGAAAAAATGGACCAGCGCAGCGGGCATAGCCTGCTGGTATATTATAAAGCACTAAGATCTAAAAGCTCCGCCCGAGTGTTTTCAAAAACTACCCGGTGGATTTTTTTACAAATAGTGTCATTCGATAGAGAATATTCACGTGGTGGTTTATGAGTAAAATATACAGGGATAACTATGATTTTTGGTAATAAATTTCGCATTTTATTGTTATTTTGAACGAAAAGGTTGCCAGAGGTTATTTTTTGGCGACAAATGAATTGAAATCGCTGTATCCGTTAGAAAATAAATGAAAAAATAATTACTGATATTTAATTGTAAAAAAAGAAAGAAAAATCTATTTAAATGAGGGATTATGTTAAAAAACGAATATATTTAATTTAAAGCTAAAAGAAATATTTGTAATTTAATTTAAACCTGAAAGAAATATTTGTAATGCTTAAAAATTAATTTAATGAGAAAGATTACAATTGATACGCAATATTTGGCTCATTATCGCTTGCGTTAGATTATAGAAATGAATTTGAAAATTTGATTAGATGAATTTTTAATGACTTTTTTTTCCTTTTGTTCTTTTCTTTTTCTTTTTATATAGATTGCCCCATCACGTAACTTATAGAAGAAACAAGCAGATGTAATTGTGAGTCACATGTGTAATTATTATTTATTTTTTTACGATTTTTTATTTTACTTTTGTCGCCAAACAATGTGATTTTAAGTCAAAAAATGTGTAAGTGTGACACTAGCTTGAGGATATTCTCATAAATGGTGTTTTTTCAAGGAACGAGATCTTTATTTGAGTACATTTTTATATTCAATTGTAACTTATATGGATATCAGTTAATGTTTTAAAAATGGAATCAAATACTTACAAATACTTAAATTTTAGCGTGAATTTCTGCCACACATACATGTTGTAAAATGATTTCATATTTTTAAAATGTTTTTCACCGTAATTCCGAAAGCATGTGATATTTATAAACTCGAACTCAGATCAATGAATATTATCCATTATTTTAAGCAAATATTATCTATTGTTTATTTTATTTTTTCTTAAGTCATATCGCCAATATCATTTATAGGAAAATTCACACCTTCGAAATCTAGGAAACAAAGATAGTTTTTAAGGAAATTTATACAATCATGCGTTATTTTTATCGAAAAATTCAACATTTTGAAAAAAAAAAAAATGCAAGTCTTCTGTAATTCGTCATTTCTTCTTCGTCTTTCTTCGTAATTTCTCCTCTGTTATGTAATATTTCAAATGATATTGGACTAATTTTCGATCATCGAGTCACCGCCAAATGGCATATCTATATAGTATCGCTAAGAATGGATTTTCTAAAGTAGCACCCCTAACGGCGTTTTTGCAAGGAGAGGAAAAAAATTCCTTAAAAGTTGGATATTATAATTATGCGTCAGATGATAGCATAATTTAATGTATTTTTGTATGCTGAATCGATTGGTGCCAAGTAAATTCTTATAAGTCCGACAGTTCATGATATTTTTCATATTTTTCTAATTTGGCGATGTTTTTGGCGTCTAAACCTCAAAATATCTAACATTACATCTATTACTTTAGCAACGAAAAAAATTCAAATTAACTCTTTTGGATAAAGCTTAAAAACGGCTCAATGAGTTTGAAAAAAAAAACGGACATCTTAATGAAAAAATAAAGGTACTACTTAGTTATCCCGTTTACCAATTTCGCCAAATTATATAAATCGCCAAACCACTCGCCAAATTACATTAATTGACATAAGTTGTATTTTAATAATGAAGAACAAATAAATTAGTATAACATTAATAAAAATACAAATAAAACGTCAAAATAAAAATAACTTAATGACGTAAGCACGTGTAACTTCCTTGAAGTCAAGTGAATGTGACATTTACGATCAACCGTTATTGGCATTTAATCTTATAATTTGGCGATAAATTTTTGGTCGACGGGATAACTAAGCAGTACCAAAAGAAAAAAAAAATAGTGATTTTATGTAAAATAAAAGGAACAATTTTACTAAGAAATTAGCGTTATAGAACGAAAAGGTACTGCTTAGATTTTCCGTCGACCAAAAATCTATCGCCAGACTATAAGATTAAATGCCAATAATGGTTGATCGTAAATGTCAAATTCACCTGACTTTAAGCAAGTTACACGTGTTTTTGTCACAAAGTGATTTTTATTTCGACGTTTTATTTGTATTTTTATTAATGTTATAATAATTTATTTGTTCTTTCGTTATTTAAAATAAATATTATGTCAATTTGTATAATTTGGCGAAATGGTCGACGGGATAACTAAGTAGTACCAACGAAAATATTTAAATATGAAAGCAATGTTTGTAACGACTTAAAAATTATTTTCAATGAAAGAAATTGGAATTGGAAAAATATTTGGCGATTTATAATTTTCTCCTCGATAAGAAGAAAAAATGGGTACATTTATAACAGCCGTGCGCAGATCTCGCCAATAGCATTTTTAAAATTGCCAGTAGCAGTAGTTACATTTTTCGTATGTAAATTAAAATTAAAAATAATTCTTTGTTTTTAATTATGGAATTATTTCCTGTTATTGTTTGTCTTTTCAGTTTTTTAAAGAAATTACACTGTTAAAAATTTGCAGCATTCTGTCCGGTCATTTGACCTTTTTTTCCGAAAACGGTTACACAACTGTAATTTAACACTATTCTGACCATATTATTAGCCATTTTATGGTCAGAATATTGTTAAATTACAGTTATGAAACCGTTTTTTCAAAAAACGGTCGAATGACTGGACAGAATGCTGCGAATTTTTAACAGTGTAGTGTAAGGCACGCATTTTAAATGAAATGAGTGAAAGGTTTGTATCTTAAATGAAAATAATAAATATAAGAATATGGTATGAAAACAATCTTTGTTGATTTATGACCTGCGCCCGGTTAACATAAAAGTATCACAAAAGCCACATATTCACTTTTCTTTGGGCTCATAGGAATCCAAGTTAACCTTCCGTAATCGGATACTTCACATATTGGTGTATTAGCTATAATGTTGAAAGCATCGTTTATGTTTGAAGCGAAAATTTCACGATGAATTCTATTACACAAAATCGCATCATCATCATCTACTACATATTTAAAACGGAAATTTGCATTTCATTCCGATTGTTTATAATACTTTGATAGGATATACCACAAATGGTGGTACAGATGTCATATACATATTGGCGAGATTTTTTACCGATGGTAATTTGGCGAAAACATAAACAGCATTAACAACAACTTCCAGGTTACGATATCAAGCAAAATAACGACACTTTGGCGTCAGTTAAGTATTGTTGCGTATTGCAATGTTTCTGACATTGGCGTCAGAAAAAAATCGCGCCTATATGGGGCATGTATGACATCTGTGCCCAAGTAGTTAGGTAATAATTTTGGAAAGGTTTTAGTGTATACATACTGTTCAACGCTACTTAGTCATAGAGAAAAAAAAAATTAAAAAATTGATTATGAAAGAGTTTAGCCTTTTTTTAAAAAATCTACAGAACGTATTTTGATACAAGTGACACTGTTACATGACTTTTCAGGAATGGTGTTAGTATATAACATTTCATTATATGTTGATTAGTTATAGAGCTATTAATTCCTGTTGTCATAACGGTCTCATTACCCTACCAAAAGTGCATTGTTAGTTAACAACTAAAAGAATTACTTCTTAATAGCTAAATTTTGTCCAACGCTTAAGGTAATATTATATCACAATGGCGTTCGCATCGTTTTCAGCAATGAGTAAGGTCCAGCTGAAGGTCCATATTGTTTAAAATGAAAGTTCAAATTCACCAATGTTCATTTGGAAAAATTGACCAGCGCAGCGGGCATAGCCTGCTAGTTAATGATAAACCTTCTCACATTGTATCCGATATCACCTGCTTATATCGATGGCGGCAGCATATCAACGAAATAGTGGTTGTTTGAAGTCTTTACGAGTGGTGGACTAGAATTGGTGTGTTAATCATCATCGTATCGACAACAAAAAAAAAGTAATATATGGCATGTTTGGTAGTGAAAATGAGCGTTAATAAATTAAGTTAAATAATGCTATAAAAAGTGATATAATATCTTTATTAAGACTTACGATCGTTTCATCGCACAATCGGCGACATTTTCAAAATCAATCATAATAGAAAATAATTTCACATAACTTAAAAACAATAATATAGTAAACAATGTCACGAGACATGAAGCATAATGAAAATATTGCAACCATAAAATAAAATAAAATAAAAATTAAATTAGCTATTTGCGAGCGTGGATTAATTTCACATAATTTAAAAACAACATGGTAAACAATGTCACAAGACATCAAGCATACGGAAAAACATTGCAAAACATAAAATAAAATAAAATTAACTTAGCTATTTGCGAGTGTGGATTAATTTTTACTATTGTTTCTACAATTACTTAGTATCTCTTTCCAAATTCTAGGTAAATCAAGGGACGCAGAATCATTGCAAATATTCTCGTTGCGTAAAAATATTTCTATTGATTCTCGGACTATGGATGGTAAATAAAATCTTGATGGATAAATTAACTTGCTATTTTTAAATTCAATCTGTAAAGGTTCTTCGCTGCATAATCTGGCCAAAGCTGTGGTTCTTCTATTGTATTTGATGTCTGCTATATGTTCTTTGATTCTAGTTTTAAGTTTTCTGCTTGTCATACCTATATAAAACTGCTTTGTTCCATCTTCTTTGGTGAAAGGTATTTCGTATACTCCTGCTAATTGGTTGGACTCAATTTGATCTATTTTCTTGCATACTATATTTTTTATTTTCATGGATGGTTTTGCGACTAGGAAGATATTGAATTTATTGAGTTTATATTTTAAACGTTCGAAGAAACCAGGAAAATATTGTAAAGTGGATAGCGTGGAATTTTGTGGCTTGAAATTTCTTTTCTTTTTGTTCTTCAAGCTCTTAATTAATTTTTCTATGGTGCTTTCTTTGTATCCATTGTTTCTTGCAATATCATATATTTTATTTATTTCGTTATTTAAATGTTCAGGGGTACAAACTGTGAAAGCTCTCTGAATAGAATGTCTAAATGCAGAAACTTTGTATGAAAAAGGTGCTTGCGCATTATTAGGGATAATGGATTGACTGGCTATGGGCTTTCTGTACACAGTGCGCTTTAATCCTTGGTGCGTCTTGATTAATAATACATCCAAATACGGTAGCGTACCATTTTCTTCTATTTCCAATGTAAATTTAATTTTAGAATCAAGATTATTAATCTGGTTCAGAAAGTTATTGAGCAAGGTTTCTTCATGTTGCCATACGATGAAAATATCGTCTACGTATCTGATCCATGCATGGGGGGTATAATCCAAATTGTTTATATCCATTTCAAGCGGTCGTAATATGAATTCAGCTAATAATCCTGATATAGGAGAACCCATTGGAGCTCCGTTATTCTGTTTGTATATTTTACCGTCGAAAGTGAAGTAATTATTATTAACTATGAGATTAAGAGCACTCTTTAGAGTAATTTTCATATTTTCGTTAATACTCTCCATGTGGTCGATGCAGTTATTTATATTAGTAACGGCTTTATGGGTATCAATAGATGGGTATAAAGATACTACATCTAGACTGGCCATTAAATAATTCTGAGGTAAATTAATGTTATTCAAATATTGAATGAACTCATAAGTTGAATTAATTACATGATCAGAGTTGGGCAAAATATTTTTCAATAAAACTACAAAAGCTTTTTCCATAAAATATGTGGGGCTTGAGCATTTATTTACTATTGGCCTTATTCGCATATCTATTTTGTGGTCTTTGAGTCTGCCGACAATTGCTGGGATTACTGCTAACTTATTAATTCTCATTAGAACTTTCATATTATCAGGCCAGCTCCCTTTATTAACCAATTCGTTAACTTTTTTGTTAATTATGTTAAGTGGATTCTTCTTGACTTGTTGACAATCCATATTGTTAATACACTGTACCATTTTATTTTTATAGTCATCAGTATTTAATATGGCTAATTTATTAGATTTATCTGTTTGGACTAAAATAATTTCTGTATCAAGTTTAAGATTTTTCAAAATATTCAATTCTTCCTTTGGTACTATTGTGGGTTGCTTAATTAACTTCTTAAGTTCGTGGTACATAACATTGCGAATTTCTTCTTTATGATCGTTATTAGCCGACTGTACAATGTTTTCGAGTTCCGGAATTATAGATTTTAGATTAGGCTTACCTGGAAAAATGTATTTTGGCCCGCGCTCAAGCACTTTTATTTCTTCTTCCGTTAAAGGTCTGCTAGATAAATTCAGAAATTCCACAGGTTGGCATATATGGTTGATATAGGACTTTTGTGCGTTGCAAAGATTTTCTATCTTGCGAGCTTGTACCTTTTCTTTCAAGCGGATTTTACCGTATCTATATTTTTCCAGGCTGTTCATGAGAATATCAAATATATATTGTGGAGTAGAGGCTGCGAATTCATAATATAAATCTAAGGTTTTCTGTTGTAGTTTACTAATATATGCATACTTCTTTCTAATACATAATATTAAACATTTACTCTCAAATTGTCTATTAAGATCAGTAAAATTATAATTAGCAAATTTATTTCTGTTTTTCAAAAATGACGGAATTATGTTCCTACTTCGGCATAATTTAAGAAAATCCAAATTCAAAAGTTCCCGATCCAGGCGTAGTCTTTCATATTTGAAACGCGAAAATATTTTCTTATCAAACTCTTCAAACATATTCATTCCAGCATCGAAGAAATGTTATAAATATGTATAATAATCACTTATAAACAAATTAAGTTAAATAATGCTATAAAAAGTGATATAATATCTTTATTAAGACTTACGATCGTTTCATCGCACAATCGGCGACATTTTCAAAATCAATCATAATAGAAAATAATTTCACATAACTTAAAAACAATAATATAGTAAACAATGTCACGAGACATGAAGCATAATGAAAATATTGCAACCATAAAATAAAATAAAATAAAAATTAAATTAGCTATTTGCGAGCGTGGATTAATTTCACATAATTTAAAAACAACATGGTAAACAATGTCACAAGACATCAAGCATACGGAAAAACATTGCAAAACATAAAATAAAATAAAATTAACTTAGCTATTTGCGAGTGTGGATTAATTTTTACTATTGTTTCTACAATTACTTAGTATCTCTTTCCAAATTCTAGGTAAATCAAGGGACGCAGAATCATTGCAAATATTCTCGTTGCGTAAAAATATTTCTATTGATTCTCGGACTATGGATGGTAAATAAAATCTTGATGGATAAATTAACTTGCTATTTTTAAATTCAATCTGTAAAGGTTCTTCGCTGCATAATCTGGCCAAAGCTGTGGTTCTTCTATTGTATTTGATGTCTGCTATATGTTCTTTGATTCTAGTTTTAAGTTTTCTGCTTGTCATACCTATATAAAACTGCTTTGTTCCATCTTCTTTGGTGAAAGGTATTTCGTATACTCCTGCTAATTGGTTGGACTCAATTTGATCTATTTTCTTGCATACTATATATTTTTTTTTTTTTATGGATGGTTTTGCGACTAGGAAGATATTGAATTTATTGAGTTTATATTTTAAACGTTCGAAGAAACCAGGAAAATATTGTAAAGTGGATAGCGTGGAATTTTGTGGCTTGAAATTTCTTTTCTTTTTGTTCTTCAAGCTCTTAATTAATTTTTCTATGGTGCTTTCTTTGTATCCATTGTTTCTTGCAATATCATATATTTTATTTATTTCGTTATTTAAATGTTCAGGGGTACAAACTGTGAAAGCTCTCTGAATAGAATGTCTAAATGCAGAAACTTTGTATGAAAAAGGTGCTTGCGCATTATTAGGGATAATGGATTGACTGGCTATGGGCTTTCTGTACACAGTGCGCTTTAATCCTTGGTGCGTCTTGATTAATAATACATCCAAATACGGTAGCGTACCATTTTCTTCTATTTCCAATGTAAATTTAATTTTAGAATCAAGATTATTAATCTGGTTCAGAAAGTTATTGAGCAAGGTTTCTTCATGTTGCCATACGATGAAAATATCGTCTACGTATCTGATCCATGCATGGGGGGTATAATCCAAATTGTTTATATCCATTTCAAGCGGTCGTAATATGAATTCAGCTAATAATCCTGATATAGGAGAACCCATTGGAGCTCCGTTATTCTGTTTGTATATTTTACCGTCGAAAGTGAAGTAATTATTATTAACTATGAGATTAAGAGCACTCTTTAGAGTAATTTTCATATTTTCGTTAATACTCTCCATGTGGTCGATGCAGTTATTTATATTAGTAACGGCTTTATGGGTATCAATAGATGGGTATAAAGATACTACATCTAGACTGGCCATTAAATAATTCTGAGGTAAATTAATGTTATTCAAATATTGAATGAACTCATAAGTTGAATTAATTACATGATCAGAGTTGGGCAAAATATTTTTCAATAAAACTACAAAAGCTTTTTCCATAAAATATGTGGGGCTTGAGCATTTATTTACTATTGGCCTTATTGGCATATCTATTTTGTGGTCTTTGAGTCTGCCGACAATTGCTGGGATTACTGCTAACTTATTAATTCTCATTAGAACTTTCATATTATCAGGCCAGCTCCCTTTATTAACCAATTCGTTAACTTTTTTGTTAATTATGTTAAGTGGATTCTTCTTGACTTGTTGACAATCCATATTGTTAATACACTGTACCATTTTATTTTTATAGTCATCAGTATTTAATATGGCTAATTTATTAGATTTATCTGTTTGGACTAAAATAATTTCTGTATCAAGTTTAAGATTTTTCAAAATATTCAATTCTTCCTTTGGTACTATTGTGGGTTGCTTAATTAACTTCTTAAGTTCGTGGTACATAACATTGCGAATTTCTTCTTTATGATCGTTATTAGCCGACTGTACAATGTTTTCGAGTTCCGGAATTATAGATTTTAGATTAGGCTTACCTGGAAAAATGTATTTTGGCCCGCGCTCAAGCACTTTTATTTCTTCTTCCGTTAAAGGTCTGCTAGATAAATTCAGAAATTCCACAGGTTGGCATATATGGTTGATATAGGACTTTTGTGCGTTGCAAAGATTTTCTATCTTGCGAGCTTGTACCTTTTCTTTCAAGCGGATTTTACCGTATCTATATTTTTCCAGGCTGTTCATGAGAATATCAAATATATATTGTGGAGTAGAGGCTGCGAATTCATAATATAAATCTAAGGTTTTCTGTTGTAGTTTACTAATATATGCATACTTCTTTCTAATACATAATATTAAACATTTACTCTCAAATTGTCTATTAAGATCAGTAAAATTATAATTAGCAAATTTATTTCTGTTTTTCAAAAATGACGGAATTATGTTCCTACTTCGGCATAATTTAAGAAAATCCAAATTCAAAAGTTCCCGATCCAGGCGTAGTCTTTCATATTTGAAACGCGAAAATATTTTCTTATCAAACTCTTCAAACATATTCATTCCAGCATCGAAGAAATGTTATAAATATGTATAATAATCACTTATAAACAAATTAAGTTAAATAATGCTATAAAAAGTGATATAATATCTTTATTAAGACTTACGATCGTTTCATCGCACAATCGGCGACATTTTCAAAATCAATCATAATAGAAAATATTTTCACATAACTTAAAAACAATAATATAGTAAACAATGTCACGAGACATGAAGCATAATGAAAATATTGCAACCATAAAATAAAATAAAATAAAAATTAAATTAGCTATTTGCGAGCGTGGATTAATTTCACATAATTTAAAAACAACATGGTAAACAATGTCACAAGACATCAAGCATACGGAAAAACATTGCAAAACATAAAATAAAATAAAATTAACTTAGCTATTTGCGAGTGTGGATTAATTTTTACTATTGTTTCTACAATTACTTAGTATCTCTTTCCAAATTCTAGGTAAATCAAGGGACGCAGAATCATTGCAAATATTCTCGTTGCGTAAAAATATTTCTATTGATTCTCGGACTATGGATGGTAAATAAAATCTTGATGGATAAATTAACTTGCTATTTTTAAATTCAATCTGTAAAGGTTCTTCGCTGCATAATCTGGCCAAAGCTGTGGTTCTTCTATTGTATTTGATGTCTGCTATATGTTCTTTGATTCTAGTTTTAAGTTTTCTGCTTGTCATACCTATATAAAACTGCTTTGTTCCATCTTCTTTGGTGAAAGGTATTTCGTATACTCCTGCTAATTGGTTGGACTCAATTTGATCTATTTTCTTGCATACTATATTTTTTATTTTCATGGATGGTTTTGCGACTAGGAAGATATTGAATTTATTGAGTTTATATTTTAAACGTTCGAAGAAACCAGGAAAATATTGTAAAGTGGATAGCGTGGAATTTTGTGGCTTGAAATTTCTTTTCTTTTTGTTCTTCAAGCTCTTAATTAATTTTTCTATGGTGCTTTCTTTGTATCCATTGTTTCTTGCAATATCATATATTTTATTTATTTCGTTATTTAAATGTTCAGGGGTACAAACTGTGAAAGCTCTCTGAATAGAATGTCTAAATGCAGAAACTTTGTATGAAAAAGGTGCTTGCGCATTATTAGGGATAATGGATTGACTGGCTATGGGCTTTCTGTACACAGTGCGCTTTAATCCTTGGTGCGTCTTGATTAATAATACATCCAAATACGGTAGCGTACCATTTTCTTCTATTTCCAATGTAAATTTAATTTTAGAATCAAGATTATTAATCTGGTTCATAAATTAGCCATATTAAATACTGATGACTATAAAAATAAAATGGTACAGTGTATTAACAATATGGATTGTCAACAAGTCAAGAAGAATCCACTTAACATAATTAACAAAAAAGTTAACGAATTGGTTAATAAAGGGAGCTGGCCTGATAATATGAAAGTTCTAATGAGAATTAATAAGTTAGCAGTAATCCCAGCAATTGTCGGCAGACTCAAAGACCACAAAATAGATATGCCAATAAGGCCAATAGTAAATAAATGCTCAAGCCCCACATATTTTATGGAAAAAGCTTTTGTAGTTTTATTGAAAAATATTTTGCCCAACTCTGATCATGTAATTAATTCAACTTATGAGTTCATTCAATATTTGAATAACATTAATTTACCTCAGAATTATTTAATGGCCAGTCTAGATGTAGTATCTTTATACCCATCTATTGATACCCATAAAGCCGTTACTAATATAAATAACTGCATCGACCACATGGAGAGTATTAACGAAAATATGAAAATTACTCTAAAGAGTGCTCTTAATCTCATAGTTAATAATAATTACTTCACTTTCGACGGTAAAATATACAAACAGAATAACGGAGCTCCAATGGGTTCTCCTATATCAGGATTATTAGCTGAATTCATATTACGACCGCTTGAAATGGATATAAACAATTTGGATTATACCCCCCATGCATGGATCAGATACGTAGACGATATTTTCATCGTATGGCAACATGAAGAAACCTTGCTCAATAACTTTCTGAACCAGATTAATAATCTTGATTCTAAAATTAAATTTACATTGGAAATAGAAGAAAATGGTACGCTACCGTATTTGGATGTATTATTAATCAAGACGCACCAAGGATTAAAGCGCACTGTGTACAGAAAGCCCATAGCCAGTCAATCCATTATCCCTAATAATGCGCAAGCACCTTTTTCATACAAAGTTTCTGCATTTAGACATTCTATTCAGAGAGCTTTCACAGTTTGTACCCCTGAACATTTAAATAACGAAATAAATAAAATATATGATATTGCAAGAAACAATGGATACAAAGAAAGCACCATAGAAAAATTAATTAAGAGCTTGAAGAACAAAAAGAAAAGAAATTTCAAGCCACAAAATTCCACGCTATCCACTTTACAATATTTTCCTGGTTTCTTCGAACGTTTAAAATATAAACTCAATAAATTCAATATCTTCCTAGTCGCAAAACCATCCATGAAAATAAAAAATATAGTATGCAAGAAAATAGATCAAATTGAGTCCAACCAATTAGCAGGAGTATACGAAATACCTTTCACCAAAGAAGATGGAACAAAGCAGTTTTATATAGGTATGACAAGCAGAAAACTTAAAACTAGAATCAAAGAACATATAGCAGACATCAAATACAATAGAAGAACCACAGCTTTGGCCAGATTATGCAGCGAAGAACCTTTACAGATTGAATTTAAAAATAGCAAGTTAATTTATCCATCAAGATTTTATTTACCATCCATAGTCCGAGAATCAATAGAAATATTTTTACGCAACGAGAATATTTGCAATGATTCTGCGTCCCTTGATTTACCTAGAATTTGGAAAGAGATACTAAGTAATTGTAGAAACAATAGTAAAAATTAATCCACACTCGCAAATAGCTAAGTTAATTTTATTTTATTTTATGTTTTGCAATGTTTTTCCGTATGCTTGATGTCTTGTGACATTGTTTACCATGTTGTTTTTAAATTATGTGAAATTAATCCACGCTCGCAAATAGCTAATTTAATTTTTATTTTATTTTATTTTATGGTTGCAATATTTTCATTATGCTTCATGTCTCGTGACATTGTTTACTATATTATTGTTTTTAAGTTATGTGAAATTATTTTCTATTATGATTGATTTTGAAAATGTCGCCGATTGTGCGATGAAACGATCGTAAGTCTTAATAAAGATATTATATCACTTTTTATAGCATTATTTAACTTAATTTGTTTATAAGTGATTATTATACATATTTATGAGCGTTAATAGTTCATTTACTGGGGTACTCAAAAGAATTCAGTTATATTAATGGTTTATGGGGGAAAAATCGGTTTCGGTGGTTTTAATGATTCGGAATTTCAAACGCATTGAAATTTATATATATCTCTGAAGTGCACCGCAAGGTGCTTAACTATAGAATACGCAGACTTGCCAAGTCTCCGGCTTTTTGCACACGACTACTATCTTAGAGAAAAGGCTGTTCTTTTAACGCTTTAATTCTCGCTCCCGTCAATATCACGGGAACCAGAATTATCGTTCGTTATTTCTGGTGCCCGTCAGTGTTGCCAGTGGGCTACTTTTTTTAAAATTCAGATTTCTTGATTGCCTCCACTTTTTTGAAACGGTAAAATTACCTTTGTTTTCGCCTTAAATAATATGTCATTAAATAAGACGCACTTTACCATTTCAAAAAATTGGTGCCAATCAAGAAACTGAATTAAAAAAAAGTAGCCCATTTGGCAACACTGGTGCCCGTCATATTTCCGGGCTGGAGATTTATTACTGGAAAAAACTTCTGAAACCAGAAAAATTAATTGGCATTTCCGTGTGAAGTCTTTGCATTTGGCTTTGGTTTTTGACACTGATTGTGATGTTGGACTTTGTATTGCATGTTTCGAAATATATCACACTCAAAAAAATTATTAATAATCAAAATTTAACGCATATTATAATGTTTCAAATATTATTTGTAAAAATTTGTTTGATGATGATAAATAAAGATCTAAGATGTGAAAAATAAAGGTCTTATTCGCATTAATTTGTATGGTGTAAAACAACATTAAAACACGAAATGCTCGCATGATGGCTTTTCCACAAATGTGAATTTGTTCTATAACATCTTTTTTTCGCCTAAATATATTGTAGAAATATGCTGTGTAGATTGTTGTTTGAAATGGTAGTGTAAATAGTTTTTGGTAGTCATTTTTTTCTCGCGACAAACTTTCAACCCCAATATACAGTATTATCTGTATAATAAGTATAAAATGCAATAATGACAATGCAGTATTTCTACTTTTAAAGAAAAGAATCCGATTTTCTTTAATAAATCACACTTTTGCTCAATACAAAAACTTTTTTTTTTTCCAAATGTAGAAATATCCGATGCAAATTTAATTAATTTGGAATAATGTTTAGTTGGCGTTGAAGATTAAGAAATGTATATACCACTGTAGCGCAAATCGGATGGCATTCTAAAATAACTTTTGACTAATGAAAACGTCATTTAACCCATATTGGACCGCTGTGCTATAAATAGGATAACTAATAAAACATTTTTAAAAATAAAATTGATAACGATTTTCTGGATGCATTTTGTTATGACGTTTTTAAAATACATAAAAGTATAACATATAAACAAAAAACCAATTAAAATTTAATTAATAAAAATCTATTTAAAAAATTCTTTATAAATTGGGAACTTATAATCTAGAATTTTGCCGTTATTATTATCTTTTTATTAGAGAAATCCTAGAGTATTTTTGTACAACATAAACAGTATTTTTTAAAGTAAAATAAAATATTTGCTCATAAAATTAGTTTATGTATGCATTTTATATGTCCTTACTATGTGTCCTACTAATATGTCCTGTTTATAGGACAGCTAGTTACTTAAAAAATTAAAAACTTTTTTTTCAAAATTTTGCTAGTATCTACTTAATTACACCCTATTAATAATATAATCGAGGTTTTAAAAATTTTCAAAAATATTTCATCGGTGTGGTCCAATATGGGTTAAGATGTTTTACATAATTTCAAGGTAATTAGAAATAACACAGCAGATTTTGATTTCCATGAAAATATACAAATCAACTACAAAGATTTTAAATATCCTTTATGCACATATCAATTAATTTTTTATGGGTTAATGATTATATGTCTCGGGCCGCACATATACGCTCGCCGGGCGACATGCGGCCCGGGAGCCGCAGGTTGAGTATGACTGTAACTAATCCAAAATTATTAATAGTGACGTAAGAATGAATATCTTCCTGTTATAGCAATGTACAACAATTATGAAATTAAACTGAACAACAATTAAAATCATAATAAAATACTCATACTACAATATATATTAAAACACACATACACACATAAATAACGCCTGCATTCAACAGTTAAAGGTATATATAAATATTTTACAGACATACATACAATAAATACAATAAACCCAACTGGAGTGAAAAATTAGCCAGAGCCAGGAATCGAACCCGGGACCACTGCATTCCAGGCAGTCGCTCTAACCACTGAGCTACTCCCGCCGATGCCTGAGTCTGCAATTTCTCACTAATAAACCATGTTGGGGAAGTCACCAGCCATCTATACGAAAGCCAAGGATGACAGGACAACGATGAATAGATTTTACTATTACATCGATCTACGATAATTATAATAAAACACTCATACTACAATATATATTAAACACACATACACACATAAATAACGCCTGCATTCAACAGTTAAAGGTATATATAAATATTTTACAGACATACATACAATAAATACAATAAACCCAACTGGAGTGAAAAATCATATTCATCGTTGTCCTGTCATCCTTGGCTTTCGTATAGATGGCTGGTGACTTCCCCAACATGGTTTATTAGTGCGAAATTGCAGACTCAGGCATCGGCCGGAGTAGCTCAGTGGTTAGAGCGACTGCCTGGAATGCAGTGCTCCCGGGTTCGATTCCTGGCTCTGGCTAATTTTTCACTCCACTTGGGTTTATTGTATTTATTGTATGTATGTCTGTAAAATATTTATATATACCTTTAACTGTTGAATGCAGGCGTTATTTATGTGTGTATGTGTGTTTTAATATATATTGTAGTATGAGTGTTTTATTATAATTATCGTAGATCGATGTAATAGTAAAATCTATTCATCGTTGTCCTGTCATCCTTGGCTTTCGTATAGATGGCTGGTGACTTCCCCAACATGGATTATTAGTGAGAAATTGCAGACTCAGGCATCGGCCGGAGTAGCTCAGTGGTTAGAGCGACTGCCTGGAATGCAGTGCTCCCGGGTTCGATTCCTGGCTCTGGCTAATTTTTCACTCCACTTGGGTTTATTGTATTTATTGTATGTATGTCTGTAAAATATTTATATATACCTTTAACAATTAAAATCATTTGTTGAATTATGAAAAATGTTTTTACTTCCTTCTTTTTTCAATAGAAGAAAGTATTATAATTCAAAATTTTTTCGACTTCCGTTTTCGACGGATTAGTATGTTTCAGGAGTCAGAGATCCCAAAAAACAAGTTTATAGAAAATGTCTGTCTGACCGTGTGTCCGTCTGTCCGTCCGTCCGTCGCCATTGTACCATCAAAAAGTGTATGAAGTTATGGATAGAAATGAACCAAATTTTTAAAAAAGTTTTTGGCAATGGCAAGCAGGTCCTTCCTTAATTTTGAAAAAATCTGCCGGAAGGGGGCGCTGTAATAGCGATTTTTGCGCGATTTTGAATATTGTACCATCGAAAAGTGTATGAAGTTATGCATAGAAATTGAATCATATTTTTGTGTATGTTTTTGGTTAAGGCAAAAAGATCCTCTCTGCATTTGGTAAAATTCCGTCGAAAGGGGTCGCTGTAATAGCTATTTTGGTGCCATTTTCAATATTATACCATCGAGAAGTGCATGAAGTTATGCTTAGAATTGAACCAAATTTTTAGGTCCTCCCTGAATTAGGAAATATTCCGCCGAAAGGGGGTACTATAATAGCGATTTTTGTGTAATTTTCTTGATTTTTCGTAATTCTATTATACACCGGCGGCTTGTGAAGTGAGGGGAACTTCCCACCCTGATAAGCCGGCTATTCGCGAACAGCTGAAAATTAACAGAATAACCGAAAACTATTGATTTTAATAAATATTATGGTCGAGATTAACTCGTTTTTACTCCGATTAATTGACTGAAGCAGAAATTTAAGATGAAAGTCAAAGTTTATATAGCATTGAACTAATAAATGAAACATTGACATTTGTAACAACATTTTGAAATATTAAAATATATGAGATAGAAGAAAGTTTTGGGATTGGCACATCCAACTAGTTTTAGGGTAACAATGTAATATAATAAATAATGAAAAAACGACGAAATTCAATCTTCATTTTTAGTTGAATAGTGACCGGCGTGCGTGTAGCATGGATAAAAAACTCTGGAGAAGCTCAAGTTGGTAAATGGAGGCAGCATCTTATAAATAAATTTAATAGTAAGAAGCAACTTAGTTTATATTATTTTGACTATTAAATGTATAGTTTTGAGTTTTTTGCTTACTTTTGATCCTTTTTAACCGATTTTGAAATAGGGTCATGCAATTCATTTCTGAATATTTCTTAACATATGTCCACGCATAACTTTTTAACGGGTATTCTAATATTTATATATATATATATATGTTACCGGCCAAACCCGATTGGCCTAGGCCAAACTAGTTTATCCTAACGCGCATCGGATAAACTAGTTTTTCCTAAGCCAAACTGGTTTATCCTAACGCCCATAGGATAAACTAGTTTTTCCTAGGACAAACTAGTTTATCCTGACGCTCATAGGATAAACTAGTTTTTCCTAGGCCGAACTAGTTTGGCCTAACGCTCATAGGATAAACTAGTTTGGCTTGCTATTCATTGGTCTGAACTAGTTTGGCCTAACGCTCATAGGATAAACTTGTCTGGCCTGCTATTCATTGATCTGAACTAGTTTATTTTAGGCTAATTTAATTTGGCGTGCTTTTATTGCCCCAAGGACAGCTTCGGTGCCAATCTTCTAATTTATCCTAGGCCAATCTAGTTTATCCTAGGCCAATTCAATTTAACGTGCTTTAATTGATTCCAACCAGTGTTGAGCATACTGATAAAAAGAAAAAACGACTAATTCAAATTAAAATCCGATTTCTCAAAACTCACTAGGGAACGTTCCCAGGTGCAAGTTGTGGATTTGGACGAGAGTGGTATCAAAAGAAAGGTCTCGTCATGTACATTAAAAAGTCCAATGGAACTACCCGTCCGAATCCAACCGTTTTCGAGATATCCTCACTTGAAGTGTGAATAAGTAAATAAATAAATTGGCAGGCAGGCATATAAATTGTTCGCAAGTTAAAAGTTTCTTTGCATTGTTTTAATCCTCTACCAATACCTTTTCCCGAGCTACGAGCAAAATCCTTTACACCCACACATTGCCGGTTATTTCCCCTCTTTCAGACAGGCACTTCGCATTCTACGAAGTTTTCGCGTACGGCTGCATTCGGAGAGTTTTTCCACCTGTTTTTGCTATTTCCAGCACCTTGTTTTATGCAAATTTTTCGACAAATGTGTGGGTGTAAAGGATACTAAAACTAACAGGATACTAAAAGGATACTAAAACTAACACAAAAACTAACAGGGCTGCGATAATAACAAAATTAGCACAAAGCCAATAACATTACTGGAAAAAAACTTCACAGTAGCAATAAAACTCGAAAACAGGGACAAAACAATAACAATAATAAACACCTACGCTCCCCCGCCAGCGACAGCGGACTTCTCAGTAGTACTGGCTGAAATCGACGAGGCCATTAAATTGGCAAAGGGGGAAGTCCTGCTAACAGGGGACTTCAACGCACACTCGACCGCCTGGGGTTATAAGGACACAGACCAGAGGGGAAGAGACTTCACGGATTTTCTCCTGCTAAATACACTGTTTGTTCAAAACACACCAGATGCCCCGCCCTCATTTCTCACTAGGAGGAAGGAGAGGACATTGAAAAGATGGTCAGATCTAACAATAGCATCGGTCAACCTGGGCAATGATATAAGTGATTGGCACGTTAGCGATGACGCCTCACTGAGTGACCATCTATCTATATATATAAAAGAAAGTCTGAATTTTCTATTAATCAACGCGCAGCCAAAACTACTGAACCTAAAGTCTTGAAATTTTGGTTAAAAATTCTTCTTATGACATAGAGTGCCGCTAAGAAAGGATTTTCTAAAATTCCACCCCTAAGGGTGGTAAAAAATCGAACGAAGTTTTAAAAAATTCCTTAAAAATCTGATTTTATAGATATTTTTCAACTGATAACATATTTTGGTGTATTTTTGTATGCTGAATCGAATGGTACTGACTAAATTCTTTTAAGCCCAATAGTTCGCGAGATATTTCATATATTTCTAATTCGGCGATGTCTTTGGCGCCAAAACCTCGAAATACCTAACATTATAAGTGATAATTCATCCATATTCATTGATCTTATACATCCGTTACTGTAGCAACGGAAGAAATTCAAATTAAATCTTTTTGTTAAATCTTTTGGATAAAGAATTGAACCGGCTATAAGAGTTTGAAAAAAATAAATAAATACGAACGCCTTGAAAAAAAGAAAAAAATATATTGAATTTATTTAAAATACAAGGAAGCGATCCACTTAGAAATTAACATTATAAAACGAAAATATTTAAAAAATGAAAGCAATGTTTGCACGACTTTAAAAATTTTGTGGTACTTATATCCGGGCCATGTGAGATACAACTGCGCTAAGCATGGCAATTACATTAATTACAGCAACCCTTATTTTTTGTCCATTTGATAGTTTATTTAGTATAGTTTTAAATTAATTTTATTATTATAATTTTTATTTATTATAGTTTACAGTATGTAGTTTTATGTTATATATTTTATTTATTTATTTACTTAAAACAATTTGCCATTTTTCACAAGGTTATGTATTTAAGAATGTTAAATTACTTTTTTGAACGTAATTGGCAAACGATAAACAAGATTGGCAATTTTCAACCATTTTTGGCGATCTATCTCATGGTCCGAATAATGCGTATTACTTTTTTTAATGGAAGAAATTGGAATTGAAATAATACATCGCGATTATCCCTTGCTCCTGGAGAAGAAGAAAAAATGGGTACTTTTATGTCAGCCGTATCCGTATGTAAATATCGCCATTAGCATTTTTAAAATTGCCAATAGCAGTAGTTAGATTTCGCGTATGTAAATTAAAAACAATTCTTTGTTTTAAGTTATGGCATTATTTCCTATTGTTTTACTTTTCTTCTTTTTCAATTGCATTAGTGTAAAGCATGTATTATAAATGAAATGAGTGAAATGTTTTTTTTTTTTTTTTGAATGAAAATAATAAAATAAGAATAAGATATGGAAACAATCTTTGTTGATTTATTGCTTGCGCCCGGCTAACATAAAAGTATCACAAAAGCCATATATTCACCTTTCTTTGGGTAATTGTTCATGGAATTTCTGGTTAATTTTACGTAATCGGATACTTCTTCAATCGGTGTATTAATTACAATGTTGAAAGCATCGTTTATGTATGAAGCGAAAACTTCATGATGAATTCTATTACAGAAAATCGTATCATCATCATCTACTACATATTTAAAACGGAAATTTGCATTTTATTCATATTCTTTATAATATTTTGATAGGATATGCCACTATTAGTCAGGTAATGTTTTTGGAACGGTTTTTATGTATACACTCAGTGTTCTACGTTGCTTAGTTTTAGTTATAGAGCTATTGGAAAAGCTATACAGAAAGGTGAACGCAATTATGAAAGATACATCTACTGTATTATATAAAATGCAAATTTGCTTTTCCTTCCACCCGTTTATAATTTGAGTTTTGCTGGATGTATTTTGATGGGACTTACACTGTTAGTTAGATTACTTTTTGAGGATGGTTGGAACTTCTTGCATGGATGATACTTCTCTGTAGCGAAGTTTTCTTCTGGGTTATTGTTTTTCTGAAGCACAAACTTGGCAGCAAATCAGATTGTAGAAAATTAGATTACAAGAGAAAGTTCCAAAACTAGGTGAACAAGAATGTGAAAGATTACCTTTATTTAAAGTTCTACTGAACGTATTTTGATTGGAGTTGCACAGTTAGGTAATATTAGGGATTGTTGCAATATTTGAAATGTCATCCTACATTTTTAGTTATGGAACTATGAGGAAAGTTCTCAGTGGTGAAGTTGAAAAAAAAGTAGGATAAAATCTACAGGCAGAGGGTATATATTAGAGAGTATATATGTTATAGCTATGTAGTGCAGAGTTTCTAAAAAATACCAGAAGGTCTACGGCATATAGTCTATGCTACATTCCTAAAAATTCTACAATCACGTTAACTTGATTATGAAAGATATATTTAACTATCAACTTCAAATATAAAATAAAAAGGGCAATTTCGGTTCAACCGCTTATAAGTTGAGTACTTTTCAATCGATTTTGAGAAGATTTGCATTGTTAGATAAATTTTCAAGAAAGTGTTTCATATATAACACATATTATTCTACGTTGCTCAGTTATAGAATTATGTGCGAAAGTTCTTTAATCAATGAACACTATTTTGAAATATTAGCCTTTTTAAAAGGTTCTACTGAGGTAATTAGCACTGTTTTTAGATATTTTTTCAGGAAAGATTTTAGTGTATAACACACATTGTTCTACATTGCTTTGCTATAGAATTATAGCTGAATGTTGTATTATCTGGTGAACCCGATTATGAAAAATTAGTCTTATTAGAAGGTTTTACTGAACGAATTTTGATGAGATTTGCATTTTTTAATTTTCAGGGATGATTTTAATATGCCACATATTGTTCTTCCGTTCTTTTTTATATTGAATTATAAATAATCAACTAAAAGATTTGCTTCATAACAGTCCAGAGACATTAGAGTCTGAGACATTAGAAGATATAAAACCTTAATGGCATTCATATTGTTTTCACCAATGCGTATGATCATTAGAGATAAATGTATTTCTTGCTATAAAACACAAGATCAAATACACCGATATATTTCGTTTGATTAAAGTTTCGCTTGGAGAAACCGACCAGCGTAGCGGGCGAAGGCTTCTACTACTATAAGTGAAGCGTAAATTACTATTTCATTCCGATTGATTATAACTCAGATTCTACTGAACATAATTTTGCAGAACTTACACTATTAGATAGTAAATTTGGTTTATAAATAATTTAATCTAAAAACCATCGTTCCAAGTTGCTTAGTAATAGTTACGGGAGTTCTAAAATTAGGTGAACTCGATTAGGAAAGATTTTACAGAATGGATTTTAATGACAGCTGCACAGTTAGATAATATTCCAGGGATTTTTTCAATATTTATCATATCTTTCAAAATTGTTTAGTTACGCAGCTATGCGGAAAGAGTTCTCTGTGGTATAGTAAAGAAAATTGGAGGATAATACGCTACTGACAAAGGATGTGAAATAGAATGCTATAGTTATGGAAGTTGTGCAGAGTTTCTTTAAAAATCCAGAAATGATGCGATGTATACCTACCTACCCCTACATCCCTGAGAGTTCTATATAATCAGGTTAACGCGATTATGATAGCTATATTTAACTATCTCATTGTATATAAAATGCAAAGAGAAATTTAATTCTGACCGCTTTTAAATTTACTTCTACTGAATTTATTTTGATGGGGTTTACATAGTTAGATAATTTAGAGAAAAGATGTTAGTATAAAATATAATGGTCTACGTTGCTTAATTAAATAATTATGGGTAATGATCTAAATCAGATGAACCCAATTTCGAAAGATTGGCTTTTTTTTAAGGTTCCGCTGAATGAATTTTCACGGGATTTAAACTGCTAATTAGATTATTTTTATGAAATGTTTCGGTACATTTTCCAGTTTAAAAGATCCTGCTAAGTGGATTTCGATGGAACTTGTTCGGTTAGTTAATTTTTCAGTGAATGTTTTAGTATAAAGCACATATCATTCGCTTGGTGTTGCTTGGTCGTGAGGTTGCTTGATTATAGAATTAAGGCTGATTGTTTTAGAAGCAGGCGAACCAAATTATGAACGTTTAGCCTTTTCAGTATGTCCAATTAACAGATTCTGATGAGATTTGCATTGATAATTTTTCATGAACCCTTTTAGTATATTACATATTGTTCTATCGTTCTTCACCGAATACTATACTAACTAATCAACGAAAGAAGTTGTCCCTTAACAGCCTAAATTTTGTATGGCTCAAAATATATAATAGCGTAATAACGTTCATATTCACCAATTAGATTGGGCATTCCAGGTAAATGTCCATATTGCTGTAAAAAGCATGATCAAATTCACAGATATATTTAGTTTGATTCAAGGTTTCTTTAGAAAAACTGACCAGCGTAGCGGGCGTTAGGCTGCTAGTTATATATATATAATCCAAACGGAAATTTCGTTCCGAACGCCTAGATTTCGAGTTCTACCGCATGGATTTTTACGGAACTTATACCGTTAGATAGGTATCATTCCAGGGAAGGTTTTAAGCTATAACACATCATTCTACCTAGATTAGTTATAGAATTATTATGGAAAATTCTATTATTTTGGACTTTGTTACTTCATATTTTCTTAAATATCTGGGCTCCTATTGGTCGTAGAGCTTAGATCTCGCGCCAAAAGTAGCTCCGACGCACCCAAGCAAACTTTTCCCCGCGATTATTTTGCCGTCTTCCGATTTCCTCTAACTCTATTAGGGGCCCGCGTAGAGCCCCTTTAAAATATTTTTCGTAGTAATTTCAGCAATTATCTTAAATTATTGGTTAAGACCGCCACCCTCCCGATTCATGTATCTACGGAAAGGTTGCATGAAGGAGTTTCGTTCAGATAAGCTTTCGTTAAGAATAGAGTGCGCTCCCTGGTGGTGGAATGTGGAACTAACATAACGCGATATTGTTAAAATTAGGAAATCTAACAATGCGATCTGTTTTAAACTTTGAGATAGTTCATAACACATAATCTATTATCTATTCTATTATATATATATAAAATCTATTATCTATTCTATTATATATCTATTTATATAAAATCCAAGTCTCTGTGTGTCCCTCACGATTCCGGTAGGACCACCTCATTGAAATGAGTAATTGTTGAAAAATACTAATGCAGGGTTACCACAGTAGCGCCAAATGTTGGCCAACTTGGCAATAGCTGGCTGATTTGGTGAAATTCCCATTTATAACTATTAATCTTTCATAAAGGAGGTCACCAAAATTTAATTTAAACCCCGCTCTTTTAAGATATTTTTTCAAAATCTATGAGTGAGAATTTAAAGTACATCTTTACATCTTCCTCCCGATGCTACTAATAAAATAACCGCCAATAGACGACGCTGTACTGTATGAGCTCCTAACTGCGCGATTTTAATGTGCTTTAGGTACTTTTCCAGTATAGGTGCCTTGGCGAAAAAAGAAATTTGGCAATATTTTCCCGGAACCTATCCACTGTTTCATTTTATATACACATGCATTTTTTTCGATATTTATACGATTTATTTATACGATTAAAAAAGCCGTTTCTTTAATTTTATACAGAAGCAGATGTAATTTGTACATAAAAACATGAATAATATACATATAAAATAAACATATAAAAAAACACTCATCAAGTTTGTTTTCATAGCTGTTTATATGATTTGACAACAATTCTCAATATTTTTCCGTTATACGGACACCATGCCAAAATGTATGCGGTACTTTTCCATTATACGGACAGCATTGTCGCCAAGCGCAATAGTTGGCGCAAAATGAAAATAAGGTGAATTGAAACATTTGAAAAATAAAAGAAAAAACATTCTCGATAGTAAAGTGGGCATTTTAAAAATATAACATTTGAAAATTACAAACTTTTACGAACTATTTTATTAAATCACAAATATATACTTAAAATAAATGAACAAATAACTGTTATACTATAAAGTAATAAAATAAAAAATAATATTAAACTGCTGCCATAAAATTATAAATATCTTTCACCATTGCAGTAAACATTTCATTTTTTGAATGAAGGCGTAGCCACATAAAATCTATGAGATACGACTCTAAATGATGACGAACAGCTTCCCGATGTCTTTTGTTGCGCCATTTTGCGATGCCCCATAATCTTTCAACATTTGGAGTATGACATCCAGTATTAGGGTCGACAAAACTGTATTTGTGATTTACTGTGAAATGATCATAACCAGCACTTAGCAGTTCATGTTTTAAATCCTTTCCAACAATCTGTATAAATAATACATGACTTTCATCTATTTCTATAATTTTATTAGGTGCACCAATTTTTCTATTTGGTCGAGAACATAAAGCATTTGCACAAACTTCTCTCGAATAACTATTCCATTCCACTGTTGTGTTGTGGTTCATATCAAGTTGCAGCTCACAAAACTCAATCGATGTCAACTCTTTGCACGATAAATATATAAACCTCAAAGCATTAAGAAAAGTCACCCGCGATCCTTTAAACCAAGTTTTTTGTCGTATTTCTACGCTTTCTTCGCATGATCGTAAGCTACAACTCAATTTCGGATTTCCAGAACTCATCCATAATTTCATTTCATGATTTTTTGAACACAATCTTTTATTATGCAGAATTCCAAATTCCTGAAACAGTTTTATCACAACTTTCTCATCATCTGTTAATTGCCAAATGATAAAATCCATCTCAGCATCAGCAGTAAAAGTAAACTACAACTTTATATATATATAAAAAAAAAGCAGTTTTAATTCGATTAATAGCAGATTAAAAAGCTTTCCAAGGTTAAGATTAAACAATAATCATTCACGTTATTCACGTTTCATAAATAACAAATCCCAATGTTTCGCATGGTTTGCAATAAAAATCTACGATCAAGGTTGAAATAATTGGCGCATTAGCATACATTTTAGCATGCTGTCCGTATAAAGGAAAAGTACCATGTATGCTAATGCGCCAATTATTTCAAAATGCTAAAAGATATTTGTAATTTTATGCCAGCAGTTTAATATGAGTTTTATTTTATTGCTTTATTTTATAACAGTTATTTGTTCAATTATTTTAAGTATATATTTGTGATTCAATGAAATAGTTCGTAAAAGTCTGGAATTTTCAAATGTTATATTTTTTAAATGCTCACTTTTGTACGACAATATTTTTTCTTTTAGTTTTTAAATGCCTTAATTCACGTGACTTTCATTTTGCGCCAACTATTACGCTTGGCGACAATGGTATCCGCATAACGGAAAAGTACCCAAATCTCGCTTTCTGATGCCCAAATTACACCGAACTTTTTTTAAAAAATGCCAAAGCCCCTACAGTGGAAAAGTATCAAACTGTCTATTATTTTGCGCTATCTGTGTTATAGTTTATACTATATGCAAGGTGAGTGGAGCGGAGAGTTTAAACATAAATATTAAAGTTTCGGCACAGATGTCATATACACAACGGGTACTTAACTGTCATCAAAGTGTCGTTATTTTGCTTGATATGGTAACCCGGATGTTGCTGTTTATGCTGTTGATGTTTTCGCCAAATTGGCGTCGGAAAAAATCGCTCCAATATGGGGTATATATGACAACTGTGCCAAAGTTTCTATAAAGCAGTATAAGACTAAAAATTAAGAATAAAATAAATGCAAAATAAGACTAAAGAAGAAAGAAAAATCATGCGTTAAGCATAGAATATGAAACACTTTCCAACACATCCTGAATGCTTTAACAAAACTTCGTTATTTAGGGAAATAAGGTAAATAAGATAACTAAGTAAACATTTTAGAAAACGCATAATTTTTAAAAAAAATTGATTTCAACAGTTACCGTCCATAGCAATAGTACCGTTATTACATGCCACTATTTAGCTAAAATTTAATTTAAGCTACTCTTAAAGCTACTGAAATCATATTTCCAGATATTATCATCCATAGACGGTTATGTATCCAATTCTTTGCGTGGCCCTGTATATCATTTTATCTATATTCTACAAACATTTCTTAGTAATCTAAATGCAGCTCAGCGTAAAACTGCATAACTCCTTTAAAAACCACCTTTAAGCAATTTATTCTCATACTCAGGAACCCTTACGAATTCTTTTGTGTAGCCCTGCATATGAACTGTAGCATTTATACACACGCTATAGTATGCATAAATGTAGTGAAACATAAAAGCGCATATCATAATTAAAAATGCATTTCTAGCAATCATTACTTATGTACGTACAATACTTCGGAGAAAAGTTTCTTGGCGAGAAAGAAGTTTGCCAACGTATTTTCTGACAACCTATTTACTGCTTCATACTCACAAGCAATTTTTTGCATATGTATACAATTTATTTAATGTAAAAAAAAACTATTTATCCATTTTTATAAAGAAACAGAAGTATTTTTGCACAGATGTCATATACGCATCGGGGTTGGCGTGATTTTTCTCTGACGCCAATTCGGCAGAAATCTCGCTTTCGAATACCAGTTACTTATATATTTTTAAATTATTTGCTATCATTTTGAAAAGAAAATAACTATAAATAAATAAAAGTTTGAATAATAACTATAGAACAAAACAGTTTATATAATTTAAAAACAGAAAATAAAAGTAAATACACAATGGCACAGATGTCATATTCGCCCCATATTGGCGCGATTTTTTTCTGACGCCAATGTCATATACGCAATGTATACTTAACTGGCGTCAAAGTGTCGTTATTTTGCTTGATATGGTAACCGGATGTTGTTGCTTATGCTGTTGATGTTTTCGCCAAATCGGCGTCGGAAAAAAATCGCGCCAATATGGGGCGAATATGACATCTGTGCCTAAACAATTTATTAATAAATAAAAAACAATAGCCGGCAAAATAACACCATTTTAGCGACATAGGTATCCCGGTTCATATCTGAAATCTGTGCCGTAATTTGTATATAAAAAAATATTATATATATTTAGAAGCGATTTTTTTATGTATATAAGTGCATATATAAACAAAAATAAAAGTTCATTAGATTGTTTTCATAGCTGTATATTTTGGCAACATATCTCACTTTCTGATGCCCGAATTACGCCAAGCTTTTTTTTAAAAATACGCTATAATGGAAAAGTACCTAAATAAATAATTAACAGAAATAACCAATTATACAAACTAAAACATTTTATTTCGAGATTAAAGCATTGTTTTTAATTTCGATTAAAAATACATATATCTTTGGATAACTTTAATTGAAATTGGGTTCACGGCTTAATATCTCATTCCATAAACCTAAACAAACACAATTGATTCATTCACCGTGAACCGTAAAAAATATTAAATCATTGAGGTAATCATTCACAAAGTAAGTTCTCCAACAATCAATGGACAATATTCTAATGACGTCATAGTATGTAAAATGGTGGTGGTATCATTTGTTTATGGTTTGAAATCACAAAGATTTAATTTTGCTATGTCTCTTAGTTACATTATTTTATTGTTGTATTTATGCGATCAGAACAAAAGCATATTTTTTCATTATTTAGTTATTAAAGACGAAAAAAAATTATAAATGTGCATGATTTGAAAAATTTAAATAATTTTCTTTCTTAATACTAAAAAATAACATCGGGAAGTAACAGCGAGTTTAAGTTAAATAAGTTTAGCTATTTAATTCTGTTGTAATATTCAAAATAACTGTATTTATTAGATTTCAGTAAACAACATCAGGGCCCGATTAAACTTTGAAGTTAGAGGAATTACAATGTCATTTCAGGACCTTTCTTTTGGAGAAGCTTTCTAAATTCCACATATACATGGAAACTCTTCAGTGTTAGAAATATTATTCCCAGGACTGGCATAACATGAGAACGGCCTGCAATTTTACACAAGTTTTTGAAAACTACTTTATATCAGAAATTTTACTAAAAACTGGTTACTTTTTGTTATGGAGGCCCACACTATAAGAATTATGACAAGTTGCAGCCAATTTCGCCAAAGTCGTAACCAAGATCGTGAAGCACACACATATAATACCATATAATACCATTTTATGAAATCGTATACGATAATTTAATAGTTTTTACCTTACTTCAAGTGTGTAATTTATTTATTTTTAAGGCTTAATAATCTAAATTGTCCAATATATGAATTTAAAAAAAAATGTAAACAAAGACTGAATAGACATGACCGCAAAAATCTGCAGAAAACTTGGAATTGTGCAGATTAGTGGTCTTCTACTGTACACAGTTTTTCATAAATGTGTTTCGTTCTTAAAATGTGTTATTTTCATCTATCACTGCGGAACAAATGAGGAAACTCATATTCTTGCACATGAGATGTATATATCTTTATATCTAAATTTCCGTCATTTTTGACGGGCTACCTTTCTAGTTATATATATAAAATCCCAACGGAAATTTCGTTCCGAACGCCTAGATTTCGAGTTCTACTGCATGGATTTTTACGGAACCTATACCGTTAGATAGGTATTGTTTCAGGGAAGATTTTAATCTCTAACACATTATTCTACCTATATTAGTTTTAGAATTATGACGAAAAATTCTGTTATTTTGGGCGATAAGGTTACCATTTTATTTCTTGGCGAAATTCATCATTGATAAAAAAAAATTGAAACGGCTATTAAATCTCGAAAAATAAAAGAAAAACTGTTACTAATTTTATTTAAATGAAAAAAAAAAAAAGAAAAAAAGAAGAAGAAAATCCGTTTTAATGAGTGATAATATTAAAAAACGGAAACATTTAATCAAAACCTGAAAGAAATATTTGTAATGCTTAAAAATTAATTTAATAAGAAATATTACACTTGATACGCAATATTTGGCTCTTTATCGCTTGCGTTAGATATGGAAACGAATCTGAAAATTTGATTAGATGAAATTTTAACGACATTTTCTTTCTGTTCTGTTCTTTTCTTTTTTTTATATCTAATTGTCCCATCACGTGACTTATAGAAGAAACAAGCAGATGTAATTGTGAGTCACATGTGTAATTACTATTTGTTTCTTTACAATTTTTTATTTTTCTTTTGTCGCCAAACAATGTGATTTTAAGCCAAAAATGCATAAGCGTGACATTAGCTTGAGGATGTTCCCACAAATGGTGTTTTTTTAGGTGAAAGAGATCATTTTTTGAGTACATTTTCATATTCAATTGTAACTTATATAGATATCAGTTAATATTTTAAAAATGGAATCGAATACTTAAATTTCAGTGTGAATTTCTGCCACACATACATATTGTAAAATATTTTCATACTTTTTAAAATGTTTTTCGCCGTAATTCCGAAAGCATGTGATATTTAAAAACTCGAACTCAGATCAACGAATATTACCCATTTTATTTAAGCAAATATTATCTATTTTCTCAAGTCATATCGCCAATTTCATTTATAGGAAAATTCACAGATTCGAAATCTAGGAAATAAAGATAATTTTTAAGGAAATTTATGTTTTAATACGTTATTACTATGAAAAAATTCAACATTTTGAAAAAAAAAAATAGAAGTCTTTTGTAATTCGTCATTTCTTCTTCGTCTTTCTTCGTACTTTCTCCTCTGTTATGTAATATTTCAAATGATATTGGACTAATTTTTGATCATCGATTCACCGCAAAATCGCATATCTAATATAGTATATAAAATAAAGTCTGGATTAGGGGACTAATTAACGCACAGCGCAAACTACTGAACCTAAAATCTTGATAATCGTGGTAAAAATACTTCTTATGACATAAACTTCTGCTAAGAAAGATTTTCTAAAGTGTCACCCCTAATGGTTTTTGCACGGGGAGGGGAAAAAAATCGAATATCAAAATTATGCGTCAAATGATAGCATATTTTAATGTAAATTGTTTGCTGAATCGAATGCTACCAAATAAATTTTTATAAGTCCAACAGTTCATGACACATTTCATATTTTTCTAATTTGGCGGTGTCTTTGTCATCTAAACCTCAAAATATCTATCATTACATCCGTTACTCTAGCAACGGAAAAAATTCAAATCAACCCTTTTGGCTAAAAAATAAAAACGGCTCTATGAGTTTGAAATAAAAATGCAAGCATCTTAACTTTTTTTAAAAATAGTGATTTTATGTAAAATAAAAGGGAAAAAATTACTGAGAATTTAGCGTTATAAAACAAAAATGGAAAAGGTACTACTTAGATATTCCGTCGACCAAAAATCTATCGTCAAACTATAAGATTAAATGCCAATAATGGTTGATCGTAAATATCAAATTCACTTGAATTTAAACAAACTACACGTGTTTACGCCATCAAGTGATTTTAATTTCGACGTTTTATTTGTATTTTTATTAATGTTATACTAATTTATTTGTTATTTCGTTATTTAAAATAAAGATTATGTCAATTTATATAATTTGGCGAATGGTTTGGCGATTTATATAATTTGGCGAAATTGGTCGACGGGATAACAAGTAGTACCAATGAAAATATTTAAGTATGAAAGCAATGTTTGTAACGACTTAAAAATTATTTTCATATATATAAACTCGGTTTAGGGCGTCAGATGCCGTCATCCGAAGAATCTACAAGAGTCTTTTTCCATTTTTTCCGGTCATAGGTTCCTCAATGAAAGAAATTTGAATTGGAATAATATTGTGCGATTTATAAATTGCTCCTCGATAAGAAGAAAAAATGGGTACATTTATAACAACCGTGCGCACATCTCGCTGATAGCATTTTTAAAATTCCCAGTAGCAGTAGTTACATTTTGCGTATGTAAATTAAAAATATTTTTTTGCTTTTAATTATGGCATTATTTCCTGTTATTGTTCATCTTTTCAGTTTTTTAAATGAAATTAGTATAAGGCATGCATTTTAAATTAAATGAGTGAAAGGTTTGTGTTTTAAATGAAAATAATAAAATAAGAATATGCTATGAAAACAATCTTTATTGATTTATTACCTGCGCCCGGCTGACATAAAAGTATCACAAAAGCCACATATTCACTTTTCTTTGAGTAGTTGCTCATGAAAATTCAAGTTAACCTTCCGTAATCGGATACTTCACATATTGGTGTATTAGCTTTAATGTTGAAAGCATCGTTTTTGTTTGAAGCGAAAACTTTACTATGAATTCTATTACACAAAATCGCATCATCATCATCTACTATATATTTACAACGGAAATTTGTATTTCATTCCGATTGTTTATAATACTTTCGTAGGATATACCACAATTAGTTAGGTAATAATTTTGGAAAGGTTTTAGTGTATACATATTGTTCAAGGGTACTTAGTTATAGAGCAACAGTAAAAGTTCAAAAATTAAGTGAACCTGATTATGAAAGGTTAGCCTTTTTAAAAAAATCTACAGAACATATTTTGTTACAAGTGGCCCTGTTGCATGACTTTTCAGGAATGGTGTTAGTATGTAAGATTTCATTATATGTTGATTAGTTATAGAGCTATTAATTCCTGTTGTCATAACGGTCTCATTACCCTACCAAAAGTGCGCGGTTTATAATCAACTAAAAGAAATACTTCTTAATAGCTAAATTTTGTCCAACGCTTAAGATAACATTATATCGCTATGGCTTTCGCATCATTTTCAGTAATGAGCATGGTCCAACTGAAGGTCCATATTGTTTAAAATACAAGTTCAAATTCACCATTTAGTTCAATCCAAGGTTCATTTGGAAATATTGACCAGCGCAGCGGGCATAGCCTGCTAGTAAGTATATAAAATTCACACTAAGAAATTACAAAAACATAGACTACCAAAGACACGGTCTTCAAACAAAAATAGGCAGACACGCAAAATTTGATAAAATCATAAGAAAACTCAGTAACAAATACATAATGGAACTACAAAATACGACAACCGCAGACCAGCTAGACGCGACAACAGAAAAACTACAAAGTGAGATCACAGCAATAGCCCAACAAAGCTACAAACAAAAAAAGCACTCCAGCAGTAACGACACCCCCATGGTGGACAGAAGAAATAAGGGTAGCAAGGAACAAAGTCAAAGCGCATAGGAGGAGATTCCAAAAACAACAAAACGAAGAACTAAAAACACAACAGCACATACTATTCCAAAAAGAAAGGGCAAAACTTAAGAAACTGATAAATAAAACAAAATCGAAAACGTGGAAAGACTACTGTAACAACGTCAAAGACACTTACGGCTCACACTATAAAAATGCGAGCAATAAAAACACGGGACCAGTAAAATAAGTCAATATACTCCCCTCAAACTCAACAGTTACTATAAAACTACTTTCTAGATAACCTCTATCTAACAGACCAAGACATTCCACACAGGCTATCCAGGGTACAAACCCAATCGAATGAAGCAAAACCACCGAAGGTCACGAGGGCAGAGATAAAAAGGATTATAAGAAACATAAAGAGAAATAAGGCACCGGGATACGACTACATTGAACTACAATCTAATAAAAAGAATAAATAACACGGCACCCAAACTACTGCAAACATTAATCAACACATGCCTGAGATTAGAACACTTTCCAAAAACGTTTAAAACCGGAATAGTAGTCCTATTCCACAAACCAGGCAAAGACTTAAACAATCCGAAAAACTACAGACCAATCTGCTTACTACCAGCACTGGGAAAGATACTGGAGAGGATTATACACGGTCGGATAAACCACCACCTGAGCAAACACAAATGTTGGAGCAAAAAACAATTCGGATTTAAACAGGATATCTCTACAGAACATGCACTAGACAGCCTACTAAAGACAATAGAGGACGACAAAGAGAATGACTTCCAAACACTGTTAATAGCCATGGACATCAAGGGGGCCTTCGATAACATCCGCTGGCCACAATTAATTGAAAACCTGCGGAACTCTCCCTGCCCAGGGTACCTAGTAAACTGGGTGGTGAGCTTCCTTCAAAACAGATATGTCACACTAGAAGAAAACGGGATTAAAGTGACAAAGCAAACATTTGGTGGCTGTCCGCAGGGAAGTTGCCTGGGGCCACTTCTCTGGCTTATAATAGCAGAAACAGCTCTGAAAAAATACTGGGGTAGACATGTGAGGATCCAGGCATTTGCAGATGACTTTATAATAATACTCAGGGGAAAATCAAAAGATAAATTAAGGAGATTAGCAAACAGAATACTAAAAGAGTTCAATGCATGGATAGAAGCAAACAGTCTAACACTCAATAAAGAAAAAATAGAGCTACTATACCTAAACAGAGGTTACACAAGAAACCTTCCAACACAGAACTCATACAAAATAGAAGGGATAACCCTCAATGACCAGCCACTAGAGGTGAAAGAACAAATAAAATACCTGGGGGTAATGTTACACAAAAACTTAAACTGGACACCACACTGCACAATGCAAACAAATAAGGTGAGAGAGAACTTTAAAAATCTAGCATACATGACAGCCAAGGGTTGGGGAATTAATGCAAATATTCTCAAAATATAATGCACAACAGTAGTGGGGAAAACACTAACTTATGCAACCCCAATCTGGGGACACAACTTAATTAAAAAAAGTAGGGACATTTTATCCAGTTGTCAGAGGCATTTTGCACTGGCCATAGTCAGGGCCTATAGAATAGCCCCCACCTCGGCCCTTCTGGTACTCTCAGGCCTGATTCCAATTCATCTAAAGTTAAAATATGAGGCAGCATATGGAACAGTCTCAAGACTAAGGAAAAACACGACAATTCATAATACAGCTCTACACCACTTAGACTACGACAAAAAAATAAACACACGGGAAAATCCCCCGGCAGACACCATAGAACCAAGAATTGGATACAACAGAAACGACACAATCATATACACAGATGGATCAAAATTGGAATCAGGAGCTACAGGTTCGGCCTTTGTAGCATATAAAAATAAGGAAAAAATAACGACATGGTCAGTGCCCCTTAGGAAAGATAATAGTGTTTTCCAGGCCGAACAAGGCAGGCAATTCAAAAAGCAGCAGAATGGGGCAATATAACGGGAGACGCATACAGCATACGCTCGGACTGCAAATCAGCAATTGAATCACTGAACAAACCATTCAATGTAAACAAAACTGTAAACACAATACAAAACCTAATAAGACATTCACAAGGAAAATTCAAAATCAGTTGGGTCAAGGCGCACGTCGGTATCCTAGGCAACGAGGAGGCCGATGCACTAGCCAAAAGCGCAGCAATAAACGCAGATAGGAAAAGCAAATATAATATAACCAAACGAATATCAAAACTTAAAAGAACACTAATAGAACTCACGATAAAACAATGGCAGTTCGAGTGGGACTATGGCACTAAAGGCAGGGAAACACACAAATACTTTCCATTAGTAAACACCAACAGATTAATATGTGACTTTCTACTTTCACAAACCTACACAGTACATGGTGCATTCCCTGAGTACCTACACAGATTCATCAGAGCGGAAAACCCATACTGCGAATGCGGCTCAGAAGGTACGCCAAAACATTATATGCTAGAATGTCCACTCACAAAATCACTCCACCTTGCAGACATAACAACAGAAAATGAAAAACTCTGGCACAAACAGGTAGGTAACAACAAACACGTACAACAAAAAACAAGATCAGTTATGAGATGGCTCCAAATAAATTGCGACGACATCACAACACTCAGTCAGTAACACACCTGGAATAAGAACGCAACTAATAAGTGTTAAATGTTACCCGCGATGTAATTTGTGTTTAATGTATTATGTGTTTAATATTTAAAAAAAAGGCCTAGGACATCCTATCGCCACAAAGAAATAATAAAAGCAGGTTTTGTCTAATGTCCATATGTGGTGAGCGTTAGCCGCACAGTATCAGCTGGCCATGGCCCGCAACAGGAGCCCAGCAATAGACGAATTGCACTTCACCCCCGGTCAAGCAAGCTGTGCACAATGGCAAATCAAAAAGCATCAAAAAGCCTCCGTCACCACATTGTCCGTCCATGTATAAGTGTTCTGCAAAAAGAAAAAAAAATCTATCTATCTATCTATATATATATATATGCGACATTTAGACGGCAAGTAGTTGGTATTGTAGAAAAAAAAATTGAGGGTTTCCATTCCTACACAGCACAGGTAGCAGCCGAGGGGTTTTAAAATAATAAAGAAAAATGATGAATTAACATAAGGCAGTCGCTTGAAACATTATTCACTTTATTTCCACACTCACGATTGAATCTAGGGAAGATGCTCTCTCCTTCCATGGTAAAAAGAATAAAGTCTATTCTTCCTGTCACAATTAGTTTAAAATCACTCCATCTCTTGACTGCGTTCTAGTCTTTAATCCGTTAATATCTAACATCTATCACCCATTACGATACCGTTGCTTCCTCATTCTACTCACATAATAAACAGTATTCATCCAACATTTTACTACCTCCATCGAGCAATCACATTGAATATCCAGTTTGCTACGACTGCAATCCACCACGTTCACCTCTACATGCTAAAAACTAAAAAGCTTCTAAACTCACAGCTCCTCTACTATATGCTATATGCTTTATGCCATCTCTCTGGTTCCCGCCATCCGTATTTATACTCTGCTGAAAAGATTGTTCTAGAAACTTCTTATATCCTCGAACCAGCTATCTAAAGCATACACAAATGTTAAAATCTGTAGTCGAGATTCTGCAAAAATAACCCCTTTTTCCCTCTTCAGACGATAAAAGAAATGAATTTATGTCTGCGAAGTTTTAATCTTTGAAATATTTTAATTACACCTGGATATTTTAAATAAAAGAATAAATTGAAATAAGTAGGTTTTTTCTTTAAGACAGAATAATATTTTAGCAGTTAAATAAAGATTTAAGGGGAATATGATATACCGGGATTTAATAGCAGAATTTAATAGGAATTTAAATAATAAAAGTTTTATTAAAGAAATATAAATAATCGAGCCATTTTTAGATTTACGCAATTTGGAATAAATATGAATTAAGATCTTAGGGATTAATAGACTAGGGTTTTAATTTAATAAGCCGGTATAATATACGGAATATTACTGAAAAAGGAAAATTTACATAAAATACTTTAAACTTGGCGCAAAAAATTTAAATTTTGTAATATATATACATATATATACGAGAAGCCAACCAGCCCTGAAGAGCGGAAGAAGAAGACAGAAGACCACAAGAGGCTAAGTATAAGTTAATTAATATCAGTTAATAAATAATAGTTACTAAGTTAAATTATAATAGGGACTAGGCTAGATAATGGGGAGAACATTAACAGCTAAAAGGGTGATAAGTTATAGCTTAGTTATAAGTCTTGCGTTAATAGTTAAAAGTTGTAATATTAGCATTTAGTTTCTCCAGCATCTCTGCATCGCGGCCCAATCCCACTTAAACTCAAAACGCGCTACTCATTTGAGATTTTTTTTTCCCTAGGTGCCACGATGCACATCACAGTAAAGCGTAGTTCTCCTCAATGGGTAGAATCAACTAGCAGTTTAAAGCAGAAAAGCCAACGCATAATAAAAGTATCAAGGTCAAATATTAAGTCTCATTATAAACACCAAGTTAAGTGGGTAAGAGTAGTTAGAATGACGTTATAGTATTAATATTTCTAATTGATTAAGTATTAAGATTAAGTAAGTTGATTATTGAGTAGTAAGATTAATAAGTATTACAGTTTAGTTCATTTAATGTAGTAATTGTATTAATAAATATATCATGGCTAACAAACCATTCTCTTCCAGCTTCCCCCCAGGCCCTCCCGGACGGCCGGCCAGGCCGACCACTCGGGGGAGCATTCTCCCCCACCCCCTTTTTTTTTCTTTAGCTCGCCTCTTTATTAGGTGCAATAGGACTCTGTCCGCACGAGCTACCGGACCCGCTCCAATGGGATAGCCCACGGAGCCAGTTTTTCCTCGGTGGGGTATGGTAGGAAGGCGTAGTCTCATGTCCCTTGCAACGTTAAGTTTGCCTAACAATTCGGCCCCAAAAATTAACACATGGTGCAATTTGTCTATCTGCGAAGCCCCATTCTTTGTTTTCTCTATCCCCCCAACCCCCATTTAAAAAGAAATAATCATTTTAATTTGACAAGTATGCATCAACATTTGGGCTTCAAAAATTCCATGCAATCCCATTTAGTTCGGGCAGCGGTGGCCAAGCTGGTAGAACATTATACTCGTAGCCGTTGGTCACAGGACCCAGGCTAACTGCCGGCTAAAATTCCGTCATGTACGCTAATGGCGCCTGGTGCATGTAAAATCCGTCGTGGGTGCAAAGTCCTCCAAGTTACCTGTGAATTATACCTCTGGAGGTGCCTTGCCAGATGAAGGTCTCGTCATCTGATCAAGGTTCTAAATTACGAGATCAACTTGAGTAGCAATGTGCAGGTACCAATCAACAGGATATAACGTTAAGGAACCGGCAAAACAAAGTAAACACAAACGAGCAGTAGGCACTGCAGATAGGATGACGATCGAGGCAATGATGTCGGGTTTATTCCCATCTCCCTCTGCAGCGATTCGTCTACTTTGCAATTCGGCCCAAAATTATCCCTACAGCGGTAAATATTAGCTTTTCGGCCATTTTAATTTTAATTTTCCCTCAAAATTGCTCTCTTCTACAGCTAAAAAGTTTACCACCTTTTAGGCATCAAAAATAATCCAGCCCTTTTCCAACTGGCATGGCAAGTACGTGGTGTGCGGCAACAATCATAGTTTTGCAAAGTGCAATAAACAACCTAGACTCATCAACTTGGCTTAGTATAGTCGGCCCGGGTGCTTGCTGGTGTGGTCACCGCGGTGTGGTCCGCCACCTGCGGCGATCTGGCGTATGTACTCACAATGCATCGCCCTGCTTTCCAGGCAATTACAAACCCGTTCAGCTGGGTTAACCCCGGTAGGTAGGGGCCTGGTCAGTAGTCTCCGAGGTACCCGGACATAGCTGTATAGTTTTTGGTTAAATTTGGTTCATTCGTTCGGGAAATATGGACCATTTTATTATGCTCTATAATGCTTTTCTATGGTAAGTCAGACGATTTTCAGATTTTCATTTGTTGAAAGAAATGGCTCATATGAAAAATGGATTTAAATGGTAAATTTTTGATGCTGAAATTTTTAAATAAGATTATTAAATTATTCCAATTAGTTTGAAATTTTGTCAATATATTTGCGAGATTTTTTTAATTAGATTTATAATATTGGGGGGAATTTTATGTATGTTTTCCAATAATATAAAGGATTTTGTTTTATCAATTTGACATAATGCATATTTCATTTTTTTCCTTTTCTCTGATCTGTTGCCTAGCAACGTATTTGGTCCTAATAATATTAGTATAATTGCGTGCATAATGTTTGAGTAAAGCCAACGTCAAAACGGATGAATTAATGCATTTGTATCTTTGCATATAGGTGGATTTTAGACCAGAAATAAAAATAGGCAATATTTCATTTATTTTATTTATTTTATTCAAATATTTTGCTTAAAAATACAAAAGTTCATTATTTTCATAGAGAATAACGTAACATTTTCCATAACATTTACCAATATTTCTTTAATTGTTGCCAAGAAAATCAAAACCCGGAATAATATTTTCTTTTAAACAATTTTTATTTTAAATGTTTTGTCGTGAAACAGGAAAATGAAAAATAAAATTAAGAATAGAAAAATTAATATGGCGGCATATTGGAAATAAAAAGAAAACTCTCGAGTATTTCTTAATATAACAATGTAACATATTATTCAGAATCCGGGGTGGAAACTATTCTTATGTTACAAAATAAAACTGGATAACTTATCATCGACTAATAAGTTTTAATATTTACATCGTATTTACATGTTACTATTTACAAAATAATTCAGTTAATTTAAAATATGGCATAGCTCAAATGCCTTGTCGGCAACAACTTTGTAAACACTCTACTCTCTCGTAAAGTCTAATTTACTCAGCTTGTTAGTTCTTTTGAAGGAAAAGAAAAAAAAAGAAAAGGAGAACATATATGATGGAGTGCGTATTGTTCGAGCGTTACACTCTTCCCCTCACACTGCATTACTGGTCCCTCAGATGCAGTGTGCATTTCCTGGGTGGATTCCTCCAGGATGCTTTCTGGTGCCTAAAATCCTCTATGGTTCTCGTGTTTTGTGATCCTTTCGTAAATATTTGCTGGCTGGGCGTCTGACGTTTCCCGGGTCTGCCTCTACGACGAATAAAGCCTTTAGAAGACCCACCATCATCTTGCGTGTAAGGACACAAAGGTGATATATGGTAATTTCCTAAGGGAAAAAGGGGTTTTCTTTAGTGGCAATAGTATAAGAAGTAGGAGATCTTTGTTTTCCATAGTACCCATTATCATGTCTGTAACTTCCAGACCTATAATCCAATTTGTAATTATCCTGATCATGAGTTCTAAGATCATTTTCATATCTCTTTTCAAATTTGCTAGACAAATCTGCAGTTCGCTGTGCACTATACCTGTGTGATGGTTGGGAATTTCTTTGCTCCTGATAGTCATCGCTGACATGGTGACTGGCCTGATAGTCATCGATAGACATCTCTTTCTTCGCCTAAACGTTTCTCTTCCTCAAGAGTCTTTCTTTCTTCTACAATATTTTCATAAATTCCCTGTACAAAATCTATGTTATCTTTAAATGCCTCACTATTTACAATTTTATCATGTAATTCGATGACTTTATCATCGCTACTTATTTCTACTTTTAATTCTGAAGCTAATGTGATTAAATCAATTTTCTTACCCTTTGAAAGAAACGCCATCATTTGAACTAAATATGTTTTAGCTAACTTCAAACTTAATTCGTGTTACGAATAACTCTTAGCAAAATACGTAATTTTTAACATATATAGAACATAAATAACATACAATATCTTTCAAAACTCAATATAATGACACCAACTATTTGCATTTTTTTTTTTTTACACAATAATATCAATCATATAATAATTAATATAATGCCAAGCACTCATTTATAAACTAGCACATAGTTATAAACAAGCACATAACTTCAAGGATAAAATAGCTCAGTGCAACTACATAAATGTATAAAATAAAGCAAACGATTTTTATTTTTCAATAATAATTATTAGAATTATTTCTCTTATGAATATCTTCATTTAATTCAGATACTAAAATACTTGAAGCTGCAGACGACTTTTCGTATTTGGATTCTAAGGAAAATATCATTCAGGCTGAATAGAACAATTCCAAAATATTTCGATTCTGGACGAATCAAATACAATTTTCAAAAATCATCAGATTCCGGATGAATCAAAAGTACTTTTGTATAAATTTTTGTACTTTAGTATCTAAATTTTCTTATTAAAACAGTTTAACTTAATTTAAAATAATACTTATCTTCATATCTTGCTTCTATTCGTGCCAGACGTTGGGGAGCCACTTCTGTGGCTTATTATTCAGAATCCGGGGTGGAAACTATTCTTATGTTACAAAATAAAACTGGATAACTTATCATCGACTAATAAGTTTTAATATTTACATCGTATTTACATGTTACTATTTACGAAATAACTCAGCTAATTTAAAATACGGCATAGCTCAAATGCCTTGTCGGTAACAACTTTGTAAACATTCTACTCTCTCGTAAAGTCTAATTTACTCAGCTTGTCAGTTCTTTTGAAGGAAAAGAAAAAAAAAGAAAAGGAGAACAAATATGATGGAGTGCGTACTGTTCGAGCGTTACACTAAGATGAAAAGTTTTGAGTAAGTACGCATAGCAGGTGAATTAGACGTCATTTATCGAAAACAAAGATGCTGGAATAAAAAGATCTTGGGTAAAATAAAATTAACTATTATTCACGGAGGAAAGAGATAGATGGAGATGCAGTATGCCGTAAAAACAGTTTGCAATACGATGTGCGTTATCGCTCAGATTTAAATGCCTTCATTCGGTCCAAACAAAACAAGCACGTGGAACAGGGACCGAATTCTTTGACTTCATCCGTGCATTTTTTCTGTAAAATGAAAATGATCTGCTTCTATTTAAGCAAGAAGCATTCTAAGGTAGCATTTCATTGTTAATTAAAAACTGTATTACTAAAAATATTATTCTGTTTTTTTTTTTTTTTTTTTTTTTTTTTTTTAAGCACGTCTTTGTGCTGTGCCGAATGTAACGGATTTTAGGGTTGCATTTTTGGCGTCACTTCAAGATTTATTGTCTGTGTACGGTTAACATAAATATTTTATTTTAAATTTAAATTTTAGTAATTTATAAAAAAAAAAAACTAATGCTTATCCTTATAAATCACAGCGTAAAAAAAATCTAAGATATACTATAACCATCCGCACAATCAATAAAAAATTACGAATGTAAATTTAAATAGACTACGGGGGGTTCAGGGGGGCAGAACCCTCCTGAAGAAATGCTATTTTTGATTTAAAAAGTTACCAGAATAAGTAGCTCATCAGAATTTCAGAACATCAATGTATAACCACTTGTTTAACACTTTTAATTTCTGAAACTTTACGAAGTATTTTGTATGCTTATAAATATTTATGTAATTTGAAAACTTTAAAAAGCGATTTGTAGGAAGTTGAATATTACGCAATGAGTGTTAAAAAACAATGACTTGCAAAGATGACGTTGAGGCTCCTGATCTGCAGATTTACTAGTAAATTTATTTTAAAAAATAAGGGCATTTGATTTAATAGCGATTAAAGGTTAAAAGCAAGCTGCAACTAATTAAAATTCAATTGAATTTAATGAACATTTTAATGTCGTTACACATTTATCATCACCATTTAAATTTTTATTCAGTAAAAATCTGACCCCCGCCCTCTCCCAGCACACAAAATTAAAAATCTTTCAAATTTTAAAGTTTATTATTTTTTTTTCAATTCTGCCCTTTTTATTTCATTTTATTTTGACGTAGTTGATTATTTTTTTTACTTTGAAATACTAATACAATGTGACATCGAAAATCCAGCATTCAGAAATCCGGCAACTTAAAAAATCTGGCAATGAAGGCCACCCCCCCCCCCCCTCCTTTATTTTATTCTTCCATCTTATGCGACAAAGAAAAATAGAAATTGTTTACGAATAAAATATTTCGAGATCGAAAGAGATGGATAAACGGATACTCAGATCGCTCAAACTGTACTAAATAGAACCGCCGATAACGTGATAGTAGCAGCTCAGAAGAAGGAGGACGAGGAACCGGCAGAAGAAAAGATGTCACTTGAAAAATGCATATGATTGACTAGAAAATTATTATATGCTTTAGGGGAACAAGACTATCTTTCCGAAATCGATATTGTTCCCTCATAAAATTCAAGAAAAATTGTTAAAGAACGGCAAAAATCGAAGCAAATGAAATTAAAATCGATGTTTCGGAAATTACACAAGAATTGATTTCTCTGTTTATTTGAATTTATGAACCATAGAAAAAAGATCAATGTTTTTTTAAATATTTTCTTTTCTCACATAAATATTACTTGGCTTTGAATTAATTATGAATAAATGCACCATTAAAAATACCAGAAGTACATTTGATCTACTTTCAGAAATCTGGAATTTTCAAAAATCCGGCGAAGTCCCGGTCCCGACGATGCCTGATTTTTGAGGTTATATTGTACATTATTAATCAATCCTCTAAATTCTTTCTCACATAAATTTTATGATAATCTCTCATCCCATTCTTTGGTCCTCCAGCATACAATTTGTCATATGGAACATATTTTAAACTACCGACGACGGTGAAATGTGCAAGATAGGGCGACAGTATCCCACTCCCCATAGAATAAAATATATTCTACAGGGGTGGCGACAATACTACTTTGCACAAGGTTGTCGATGGAGTAGTAGTTGGGGCACGTTAAATTGCATTGGCCTAGGATAAACTAGATCGGCTTAGGACAAACTAGAAGGTTGGCGCCGGGGCAGTCTTTGGGATCAATAAAACCACGCCACATTGAATTGGCCTAGGATAAACTAGATCGGCCTAGGATAAATTAGTTCGGACCAATGAATAGCAGGCTAAGCTAGTTTATCCTATGAGTGTTAGGCCAAACTAGTTTGGCCTAGGAAAAACCAGTTTATCCTATGGGTGTTAGGATAAACATGTTTGGCATAGGAAAAACTAGTTTATCCTATGCGCGTTAGGATAAACTAGTTTGGCCTAAAATCGGGTTCGAAGGATTTAGAATAGTGAATTAGAATCGTGAATTGATAAGGATTTTAAGTGATCTCAATCCTTCTAAAATTTATTAAGTGATTATGTAAATCTTCTAATGTAGTTTAAACAATTCACGAAAAATAGTTTAGAAGATAAAATTTTCATGAATTCATAAATCAGTACACAAAGGATTAAACAAAACCGAAATTCTTAATGCTGACGTAAGAATATAAGTTAATGTAAAACAATGAAGATCTCCTCAGTAAATATTTACTAAATCATAATTTTTAATAGTGACGTAAGAATGAATATCTTCCGGTTATAACAATGTACAACAATCATGAGATTAAATTAGACAACAATTAAAAGAATTTGTTGAATTATATGAAATGTTTGTTGTCGGTAACAATGTTATGCAATAAATAAAACAACAATGGTCAAAATTTATTGATCGTTGAAATTCAGTCATCATTTTTAGTTTAACAGTAAAGGGCGTGCGTGTAGGGTAGAAAACACTCAGGAGAAGCTCAAGTTGGTAAATGGAGGCAGCATCTTCTAAACAAATTTAATGGTAGTAAGAAACTTAATTCATACTATTTTGAGTATTAAAAGTATAGTTTTGAGTTTTTTGCTTACTTTTGATGATTTTAAACCGATTTTCAAATAGGGTTATACAATTTACTTCTGAATATTTCTTAACGTATGTCCACACATAACTTTTTAACGGAAGTTCTGAAATTTATAATTTTTTTTTCTTTTCGGGAAAGGACATGTTTTGGTGGTAGTTCCGTACGGATGTTTCCAGTATTTAAAAATGGCATATTTCATTTTTCTCTAAGTACTTAGGAAAACCAAACTGCTATAACATCGTTTGTTACATAAATAGTCAAAATTAGATATTTTTCTAGAAAACACCGCATTTTAAATGCATAATAATTAAGTTTATAGGGCTTAAATGTATACATGCAAATACAAGCGTAGATGAAGCAGGTAAATGTACATGCAAGTGGAATTGAACAGACGCTGATTAGTTGATTCGTTTATCGGCATTATTTTACATCATATGTCAACTGTTGGAAAGTGATTTCATTTAAAAACATATATATATATTATATTTTAAAACAGTCATACAGTTCAGAAAATAAATCTTGCCAATAATGCAGTGTACTTTTATTAGTTTTAGTGGTACCTTAATACGGAAATCACCTCAGTTAAAATATTTAAACAGAACCGAAATTCTTAATGCTGACGTAAGAATAAAAGTTAATGAAAAATAATGGAGATCTGCTCGGTAAATATTTACTAATCCATAATTTTTAATAGTGACGTAAAAATGAATATTTTCCTGTTATAACAATGTACAACAATCATGAGATTAGACTGCACAACAATTAAAAGAATTTGTTGAATTATGAAAAATGTTTGTTGGCGGTAACAATGTTATGCAATAAATAAAACAACAATGGTCGAAATTTATTGATCATTGAAATACAGTCATCATTTTTAGTTTAACAGTAAACGGCACATGTTTTGGTAATAGTTCCGTATGGATGTTTCCAGATTTAAAAATGGCATATTTAATTTCTCTCCGAGTACTTAGGAAAACCAAATTGCTATAACATCGTTTGTTACATAAATAGTCAAAATTAGATATTTTTCTAGAAAACACAACATTTTAAATGCATAACAATTAAGTTTATAGGGCGTAAATGTATACATGCAAACACAAGCGTAGATGAAGTAGGTAAATGTAGATGAAATTGAATAGAGGCAGATTAGCATAGATTCGTTTATCGGCATTACTTTACATCATACGCCAACTGTTAAAAGTGGTTTCATTTAAAAACATAAATATATTATATTTTAAAACAGTCATACAGTTCAGAAAATAAATCTTGCCAATAACTTTTATTAGTTTTAGTAGTACTTTAATACGGAGATCACCTCAGTTAAAATATTTAAACAGAACCAAAATTCGTAATGCTGACGTAAGAATAAAAGTTAATGTAAAATAATGGAGATCTCCTCGGTAAATATTTCCTAATCCATAATTTTTAATAGTGACGTAAGAATGAATATCTTCCGGTTATAACAATGTACAACAATCATTAGATTAGTCTGCACAACAATTAAAATAATTTGTTGAATTATGAGAAATGTTTGTTGGCGGTAACAATATTATGCAATAAATAAAACAACAATGGTCAAAATTTATTGATCGTTGAAATTCGGTCATCATTTTTAGTTTAACAGTGAACGGCGTGCGTGTAGGGTAGAAAACACTCAGGAGAAGCTCAAGTTGGTAAATGGAGGCAGCATCTTCTAAACAAATTTAATAATAGTAAGAAACTTAGTTCATACTATTTTGAGTATTAAAAGTATAGTTTTGAGTTTTTAGCTTACTTTTGATCATTTTAAACCGATTTTCAAATAGGGTTATACAATTCACTTCTGAATATTTCTTAACGTATTTCCACGCATAACTTTTTAACGGAAGTTCTAAAATTTATAATTTTTTTTTTCGTTTCGGGAAAGGACATGTTTTGGTGGTAGTTCCGTATGGATGTTTCCAGTATTTAAAAATGGCATATTTATTTTTTCTCTAAGTACTTAGGAAAACCAAACTGGTATAACATCGTTTGTTGCATAAATAGTCAAAATTTGATATTTTTTTAGAAAACATCGCATTTTATATGCGTAACAGTTAAGTTTATATGGTATAAATGTATACATGCAAACACAAGCGTAGATGAAGTAGGTAAATGTAGATGAAAGTGAAATTGAATAGAGGCAGATTAGTATAGATTCGTTTATCGGCATTACTTTACATCATACGCCAACTGTTGAAAATTGGTTTCAATACTAATATTTTAAAACAGCCACACAGTTCAGAAAATAAATCTTGCAAATAACGCAGTGTATTTTTATTTTTATTTTTAATGGTACCTTTATACGGAGATCACCTCAGTTAAAATCTTTAATCAAAACCGAAATTCCTAATGCTGACGTAAGAATAAAAGTGATTGTAAAACAATGAAGATCTCCTCGGTAAATATTTACTAATCCATAATTTTTAATAGTGACATAACAATGAATATCTTCCGGTAATAACAATGTACAACTATCATGAGATTAAACTGCACAACAATTAAAAGCATTCGTTGAATTATGTGAAACGTTTGCTGGCGGTTCCGCAAAAAATATCCAGTAGAGCCCCGATTATCTGCGAAGATTTTTCTTTTTATTCAAGCAAACAGCAAGGAAAATACAATAAGCCCTACTAATAAATATAAACAGAAAAATTCATGTATTCGAATGTAATAGAAGAATATTTCTAGATTCGGTTGCTATGTTTGAAATATCAGAAATAAAGTCTTGATGTCTTTTCTTGATTTTATTAACTAAATGTATACATAGCAATTAAAATATTTAACAATTAAATAAGACCATTATGATAAATTCTAGGAGAGCATATCAAGAATAGCTTCATTCTCGAGATAAAAATTATTCCGTACTAAAAGAAAAACAATAGCTTACAATTTAGAATAAAGAAAAGGTGTTTCCGAGAAGCAAAAACAAGTGACTACTTTAAAAAAAAAAGGTGTAACTGAACTCTTCTTGTACAGTGTGTATGGCATTGTTTCTTATTTACTATTCTTTATTTTAGTGATTTAGACGTAAAGCAAAGGTTTCTGCTTTACTGTGCATGTGTATGTACTTTAAACGTTTTATTATGTTTTTTGTATACTTAAACATAGATTTTATGTTGAATTTTCTTTTTTTTTTTCGTGTTTGCACCCCATTTTCAATCTTTTTCGAGTTATCCGCGATTTTTGTTATCCGCGGTGGCCTTGCCACCCAATACCGCGGATAATTGGGGCTGTACTGTAACAATGGTCAAAATGTACTGACTGATGAAATTTCATCGTCATTTTTAGGTTAACCGTGAACGGCGTGCGTGTAGCACGAAAAAAAAAACTGTAGAGAAGCTTAAGTTAATGTTAGTGATCGTATAGATGGAGGTGTGTAGATATATATATATATATATATATATATATATATATATATATATATAACCAATAATTAAACATAACCTACCACCATTAAAAACCGTAATATTATGAATTAAAGCTGTAAGTATATATATATATATATATATATATATATATATAAAAAAAAAGATTAAATTAATTATAAGAATTATTATGGAAGAAAAATAAGAAAGTGGACACCGACAAATAATGGAAATGCTTATATATTGAATTACGTTTTCAAGGGCACAGAATTCAATGATATAAGCAAAATGGTTGTTTTCTGTGGGAAAAATAAGCTAAAGCTAAAAGTTATTTTCCCCTGTGCCCAAACAACCACTAAAATCAAGTGAATTGATTAAAAATGAAAACAGAATAGAAACAAATAATATGAAATGGAAAAAACAATAAAACCTATTTAAATATTTATAGGATATAAAATGAAATAATAAACATCATACCGATTAATATTTTAGAATAAATCCACGCGCACATGGCACCCGTATCGTAAAGATTAAGGTGAATAAAACAGTTAAGAAATCACAGTAATTGATACCATAGGATGCAGTTAATACATATTGAAATAAATGTTAAATAACTTTTAATATAATATAAAATAATATAAATACAAAGTAATTACATAATTAAAATGCACTATTAAATTAATTAAAAAACGTTAAACAATATCGTCAAAATTTATATACATATATATATATATATATGTATATATATATATATACTGTAGAGCGCCGATTATCGGAACTCCAATTAACCAAACTTCCAATTATCCGAACAGCCTATTTCTCTCAAAACAATTTTTTAATCGAACTTTCAATTATCCAAATACCCTGTTTCAGTCATTTTTTTTCTCCTTCAGATTTAGCATGCGAAATCGAATCCTCGATTAGTGTATCGTTAAGAGCAGTAACAACGAAAAAGGAATTGAAGAAAACGAAAACGAATGCTCTGAAAATGATCCAGGTCCATCAGTGTTTCGAAACAGATATGAAATGGCTCAAACGGCAGAAGAACGCTGATCCTATTCAACTAATGTATTTGAAAATAATTCGAGATATGGCAGCATTAAAAAGAATGTCTTCTTTGAAGGAAGCAACAATCGAAAGCTTTTTTGCTTACATTATAATCTCTGGAGTTCAGAAGATTATAAAAAGAGAATAAGAAAATTTTAAATAATAAAAAAAGTAAACAAAAAAAATATTAAAAAGACAAAAATAAAATAAAAATAAAAATAAAATAATTTTTAAACACGAGAACACTAACTTGTGCCGCCAGTCCTAAGTCTGGATAAAGAGTGAAGGTTTTAGTATAATCAGGAGCATCCCTTAAAGTGTCTGTCCCTTTATCCGAACTTTTGCTTATCCGAACTAGGGTTCGTCCTGACTTGTTCGGATAATCGGCGCTCTACTGTGCGTAGAATGATATAGATGTATAGATAGTGACGACGCAACTGCAGCATATATGCAGATGCACAAATAGATAAATGTAGATGCAAGTGCAAATGAATAGACGCAGGTAAGTAGATTCGTTTATCGGCAGTATTTCTTATCATAAGTTTTATTACTTTCTTCTATCTTCAATAGAAGAAAGTATTGTAATCGACATTTTTTTCGACTTCCAGTTTTCGACGGATTTACACGTTTTAGAGGTCAAGGATCACAAAAAACATGTTTATACAAAATGTCTGTCTGTCCGTGTGTCGCCATTGTACCATCAAAAATTGTATGAAGTTATGCATAGAACTAAAACAATTTTTTTTTAAGTTTTTGGTTAGCAGGTCCTCCCTGAATTTGGAAAAAATCCGCCGGTAGGGGGCGCTATAATATCAATTTTTGTACATTTTGAATACTGTACCATCGAAAAGGGTATGAAGTTATGCATAGAATTGAACCAAATTTTTTGTGTACGTTTTTGGCCATAGCAAGAGGGTCCTCCCTGAATTTGGAAAAATTCCGCCGGAAACAGGTACTGTAATAGCGATTTTTGTGCAATTTTCAATATTGTACCATCGAAAATTGTAGGAAGTTATGCATAATTGTAATAAAAATACTAATAAAACTAATTAAAATGAAAAATTGACATGAGATAGAAGAAAGTTTTGGGATTGGCACATCCAACTAGTTCTTTTTTAATGGTACCTTTATGCGGAGATCACCTCAGTTAAACTCGGATACTTTTCAGAAGTGGTTTTTTTTTAAAGTAATTTTTTAAACATAGCCATGCAGTTCGGTAAATACTTGTTGCAGAGTACTTTTATCCTTTTTTGTGGTACATTTAGATGGGGATCAGTTCAGTGAAAATCTTTAAAATAAACGGTAATTCTTAATGCTCACTTAAGAATAAAAGTCTTCAGTTACAAAAATGTAAAACAATGGAGACCTCCACAGTAAATATCTCCAAACTAATCAGAAATTCGTTATAGTGACATAAGAATGAAAATGTGCCTGTTATAACGATGTGCAACAATCATGAGATTAAACTGCACAACAATTAAAAGCATTTGTTGAATTATGAGAAATGTTTGCTGGCGGTAACAATGTTATTAATAAACAAGTAATATAAAAAATTTGTTTTTAAAGTCAATTCCTACTTGGGTCATCAAAGAAAAATTTAATATAATCTCTTAAGCTAATATTAGTTTTTGTTGCATTAAAATATCTCAATTTGTTGATTTTCTATAAGCAAGTAGGTTTACAATGGAAGTCTATGGGAATTTGGCGAAATATTAGAGATATCGCCAAGTTGGCGTCACATTTGGCGACTCATTTTGGCCGCGCGATATATCGCCAAGTTGGTGACAAACTTGGCGGTGTTTGGCGACAGAACAGGGTCCCCCCTATGGTAACCTTTTATTGAAAATACTTTCATTGATCTTCAATAACCAATGTCCGCCATTTTGTTTCCCGTGCAAAACTAAAATTAATTAATTAAAATTTAATTAATTAATTAATATTCAAGTTTGGAGTAGCACAGTTGAAGTTTATTCTAACAGAGCGAAAAATGTCCAGACCAGGAATCGAACCTGGTTCGATTCCTGGTCTGGACATTTTTCGCTCTGTTGGAATAAAACTTCAACTGTGCTACTCCAAACTTGAATATGATTTAATCCAGTTGGAAAAAAACATTCGTTATCTTCATTATAATTAATTAATATTTGAAAAAAAAAACTGTATTAACATCAATTGTCATCCAGTACAAGTTCAAAAAAAATTATTTCAACTTGATAGGATGAATAATGAGCATTTTATTAATGATTGAAAATTTGAACAAGATAAATAAATATATAAATAAATATAGGGAGAGTGTGAACTAATAGTAGGAGTTGAATAAAACAACAATGGTCAATATTGAACGACGATATTCAGTCGTTATGTTTAGTTTAGCGGTGAACGTCGTGCGTGTAGGTTGGAAAAAACTCAAAAGAAGATAGGACTCACTTATAAAAGTTCGTAAATGAAGGCATTTCATCTTCAAAACGCATTTATTGCGAGTAAGTAACTAAGTCTACATTATTATAAGCGTTAAAACAAAGTTTTAAGTTTTTTGCTTACTTTTAATCATTTTTAACTGATTTTTTTTTTAGGTGCGTTCGTAATTATATAAATACGTAGCACCTATAGTCGTCGTTCTGTCCGTCCGTCTGTCTGTCTATCCGTCCGCATATAACAGCGCAAAAACTACCCAATCGAATCGTTTGAAATTTAAAATATATAATTGTTGCAAAATTTTGTCGAGTCATTTCAAATTTTATGAAAATCGGATGTATAGTTTAATGACAGGAACAGCCAAAAGTTTTCCGTTATATTACGGCCAATGGGAAAAAATTATTGCAAGTGCATTTTAATGATGTTACAGCCTTCCCGATGGTCTGAAATTTTAAGTATATAATTGTTGCAAAGTTTTATCGAGTCGAAGTTTATACATATCGAATTTTAGGAAAATCGGATGTATAGTTTAAATACAGGGACAGTCAAAATTTTTCGTTACATTATAGCCAATGGGAAAAAAATTATTTCAAGTGCATTTTAATGATGTTATAGCCTTTCGAACAGAATGAAATTGATAGGCACTTATGAAGTGAGCTATAATATACATTCCGTACAATATGCGGTGCAAAAAAATATAAAACTAGTTATAGTACGAACGCACCTCATTTGCCACGTTTGACTAGCAATTTCCAACTTGTTTAATTATGTCCACACATACCTTTGTATTTTTTTAATTTAATTAATAAATTTGTACATGAACAGAAATAGACGCAAGTGTGCGTATGTAGACGCGTATGCTTAGAAAAGTTAAAATAGATGTAAGCACAAATTAATAAACGCACATGTGTAGTTTTCTTTATCTTATAATATACAGCGTTATTTTATATTGTATACTAATTTGTTATTTTATTTTTAAAAATATATATACAAAATTTTGACATAGCCACACTGCTTTGCAAATAAATCTTACCAATAAAGGAGCGTATTTCATTTATTTTTTTGCGATACTTTTATATAAAGATCTCCTCAGTGAAAATCTTGAAACTAAACGGAAATTTTCAATACTGATGTAAGAATGATATTTTGTCAGTTACCAGAACGTAAAACAATGGAAATCTCGTCGGTGAAAATCTTCAAACTAAACGGAAATATTTAATGCTGACGTAAGAATGAAGATCTGCCGCTTATAACAATCATGATATTAAACGGCACAACAATTGAAAGAATTTCTTGCATTATGATTAATTTTTGTGAACGGTAGAAATGTCACATAACAAATAAAGCAACAATGGACAATGTAGATGGATCGAAGAAATTTAAGCACCATTTTTAGTTGAACAGTGAACGGCAGGAGTGAAGCTTGGAGAAAAACTTATGAAAACTTCATTTAGAAGAGTTAGTAAATAAGGACACACTACATTTCATCATCAAAACACATTTATTGCCAGTAAGCATCTAAGTCAATTATTTTAAGCGTTAAAAGTAAAGTTTTAAATACACTGGTTATCAAAAATTAAGGAAAAGTCACAAAATGCTAATTTTCAAATACGCGAACACCCAAAAGGAAATAATATAATTCGAGTAATTACTATCACTACCACACAGCTAGCCCATATAACATCTCATTCATGTCACACATGGTCACAAGTATCAAAGTCACTACGGTGAAGCAAAAAAAATAGGAAATTCCATACATCTCATTATGAGTCTCAAATGATCACTATATGTGACTTCACTGAGAAGTCAATGTGACTGCTGCTTTGTGACGAGTCACCAGATGACTTTACAATATAGTTAAATTGTGACTCTCATGTGACTGTCATTTTGAGACTCAATTTCATAGTCATCATGAACGTTGCATTATGATAAGTCACCAAATAATATCACATTATAGTCACATGGTGACTTTTACCAAAAGAGCACAATGGTGACTTCACACTAGTCTCTCTGTCACCTGAAAGTCATCATGTGACTTTAATGTGACATTATTTGGTAACTTATGACAATGCAGCGTTCACGATGACTTTGAAATTGAGTCTACAAATGACAGTCACATGAGAGTCACAATGTAACTACATTGTAAAGTCACATGGTGACTCGTCACAAAGCAGCAGTCACAGTGACGTCTCAGTGGAGTCACATATAGTGATCATTTGAGACTCATAATGAGATGTATGGAATTTCCTATTTTTTTGCTTCACCGTAGTAACTGTGACACTTGTGACCATGTGGGACATGAATGAGATGCTATATGGACCAGCTGTATTGTAGAGATAGTAATTACTCGAATTATATTATTTCCTTTTGAGTGTTCGCTTATTTGAAAATTAGCATTTTGTGACTTTTCCTTAATTTTTGATAACCAGTGTATTTTGCATAATTTTAATAATTTTTAACCGATTTTCAAAATAAGTTTACAGAATCTGTTTCTGTATATTTTTTAAATATGTCCACGCATAATTTTTTTTAATAGATGACCGGATTTTTATAATTATATTCTCAAAAAGAGCATGTTTTGGTATTAGTTCCGTATCGATTTTTTCAGGATCAATAAACGGCAAATTTGGCTTTTCTAAATACATAGCGAAAAACTAAACTGGTATGCTAACTAAACTTAATGCCCACGCGCTGTAAGGCTGTCATAAAGGCCAGAGGATATGCTACTAAATATTAACTGACTCGTAACTATATTTGATAATTATTGTGTTAAAAGCAATTTTTTATTTTTATGTCAAAATAGTTTTGGTTTATCAGTTTTCTGATTTTTCTTGGGTTCCGTGTTATTTTCCATCAAATGACAGTTAATTTACTGGAAATCTGTAAAACATCGCACACGATTAAATAAAATAAATGATTCATTTTTGTATTTTATTATTGTTTTTAATTAAGACAATGATTGTCTTTGTCAAAATACTTATCAAAATTATTGGCATATGCCAATTATTTCATATACAAGGCACCAATATAATCAGAGTGAAAGTGCGTTAGAATTCAATAATTAGTGTCATATTTTATATTTTCGACTATAATTGGACGTAAAACAAAATTTACAGAAGAAAAGGAAGCAACTGAAATTTAGAAAAGGGAAAATAATACACTTTATAGATTATCAAAATTATTGGCATATGTATTTTACAAATTTGATTAAGAAGTTCTTGACACCAAGGTTTTCACACTATGAAAACTTGTAAGCTTGTTATTGCCATTGAAAGGATTCTATCTATTATTCCATTAAAAATACTATTCATAATAGATCTTTTATTAAAATGCTTGTTTATTTTAAATGTTTAAAATCTAAATAACATTATCGTATTTCTTCGTTTACATAGCATTGGTCTTCAAGACGTGCAAATATTTTTAATACCTTTGGGAGAAAAAAATAGAAAATATATTCTGGCATGATAAAAATTTGTACCAAACTGTTAAATTATTCAGCCGTTTTTCTAGAAAACGGTTACTTAATCGTAGTTTTAAAGATCTTTACCATAATTGGTTAATAATACGGTAATATCTTCATAAGTTTAAAGTAATGCTGTATTCCAATTCTATTTGTGTACTCAAATGTTTCTACATTAGACAATTGGGCCAAATAGCTCTGGGCATAATCCCAGACGTTGCTGTCAGTATGAAATTCAGACTTCACGCAAAATTGTAAAATAGATGATGTAACAATGAACATTTATTTTTTTATAAGAATGTCATGTACTAAATTACAGACTTGATGAAAGGTTTTAAAACGGATGATTTAATAATGATTATTTGTTGAGTATAACAATATAAGGTAACAATAGAATCAGTTGAGCAAAAGAAAAAATTTAGTATTTATATAAAGGAAAATTTATCCCAATCTCCATTTATTGAACAGAAGTCATTCAAGTAAGTTGGGCTGAAATTTCAGGATAAACGTAGCCATGTTGTCTTTTGATCAGTTGTAAGAGATTGCCGACGTGCCCCTTTCACATATAAGGCACCTGTATAATAAGAGTGAAAGTGTAGTAGAATTCAACAATTAGAGTCGTATTTTATATTTTCGATTATAATGTGACGTCTGCGTACAGAAAACAAAATTAGTAGAAGAAAAGGAAGCAACTGAAATTTGAATTAAATTTAAGAAATCGTAAAACCAGGAACTAATTAATTATTTCTCATCAATGTGAAACTATTTTTTATATTACTTACCTATTTTTTTATTTACTTGCATTGATGACTTTTAAGTTGTGTTTAATTGTTAGTTCCTATCTATAAGTACTATTTTGATGAGGCCTACAGATGTCTTCTGATGATGGTTAGAGTTGCAGTAAAGCTAGAGATCCTACCTACACAATTGCAGTTGCGTAATATTTAAACGGAGCTTCTGACTGTAAAATAGTCGATGAAACATCGTCTTCATTTTGAAAGACCTATCCAATGATATGCCACTCAACAGGGTGCGTAAAAAAGTTTTTTCGTCTCTCTCGCCATTTTGTATTTTACGGCCGCCATAAAAACAAAACCTAGCCTATAACCATCGGACGGTTAAGACTAATCGATAGAGACCTCATTCATTAAAATCCATCCAGCCGTTGGGATGTTTCGAGGGTATAAAGATATCCACATACCCAGATACGCGTGAAACACATAACCCTTCTTGGCAGTCGGGTAAAAAGGGAAAATAATACACTTTATAGATTATCAAAATTATTAGCGTATGTATTTTACATATTTGATTATTAAGAAGCTCTAGACACCAACGTTTTCACACTATGAAAATCTTATAAGCATATTATTGCCATTGAAAGGACTCTATCTATTATTCCATTAAAAATACTATTCTTAATATATATTAAATTAAAATGCTTATTTATTTTAAATGTTTAAAATCTAAAAAAACATTATTGTATTCATTCGTTTACATAGTACTGTTCTACAAGACAGTGCAAATATTTTAATATCTTTGGGAGAAAAAGTAGAAAATATATTCCGAGATGTTGAAAATTTGTACCAGAGTGTTCAATTATTTAGCCGTTTTTATAGAAACGGTTACATAACCGTAATTTTAAGAGAGCTTTACCACAATTAGCTGATAATATGGTAATATCTTCATAAACTTAAAGTAATGCTGTATCCGAACTCTATTTGTGTTCTCAAATTGTTTGTACATTAAACAAATGGGCCAATAAACTCTGGACATAATCTCAAACATGGCTGTCAGTGACTATAATAATTGGCATATAAAATGAGGATATGAATAAAAATGTTGAAAATTTCATACTTCAGAAGGAGTGGTACAGTAATTAATTATTTTTATAAATAATTGTCTGAGCGAAGCGAAGGCTAATACTCAGCGAAATATTACTGTCCGGACACATTACTACTACGATGGATATTAACGCCATGTCCTACTAAAAAAAAGCCTAATAAAAACCTTTCGTCAAGCATAACTCAAAAAATATTTATCGGATTTCGTTTCTGATTGCACCAGAAGGTACCTATGAGGGTCGCCTACTGAATGCACCTACTATGAAAAATAAGTTCCAAACCGTTTAAAAATTATATAGAAAAAAATGATAAAAAAAGCACAATTTATCTGCATACGTCACAGAAATTTGGTGTGCGTCACTTTCACCGGTTGATGTTTTCGTAGACAACTGGTTTGAACACATGGAGCAAATAAAAAAAATACGCACGCAGTAATATCGAATAGATCAGTTTCAACCACGTGATCACAAACCTTGCAACAACCCGTGGCAACCAGTTTTGGTGGGCAAACAAATAATAATACAGTACTACGTACCACGGTGACCGTTTTTAGCCTGTTGTATGAAATCTGGCCTGTTGTATGACATACAATTGTGGATGATTAAAACAAAAGACATGAGTGTTTATTGCTCCGGGAGGTTAACTTTCTCTGGATGTCTGTCTGTCTATCATACAGCATGCAATTTTCTTGTAAAGGATGATATTATTATGCAGTAAAACCTCCATAACGGACACACCCGATTAGTGGACACCTCTATTTAGTGGGCATTTTTTCGATTACCGACCCTTAAATAACTGTACATTTTTTACTCTCAGTAGCGGACACCTCCAAATAGAGGACAAATTCTGCCCTCCCGAGGTGTTAGCTATTCAGAGGTTTTGCTGGTAAAACCTCCATAGCGGACACACCCAATTAGCGGATACCTCTATTTAGCGGACATTTTTTCGATTACCAACTCTTAAATAACTGTACATGTTTTACTCTCAGTAGCTGTCACCTTTAAATAGAGGACAAATTCTGCATTCTGGGGGTGTCCGCTATTCAGAGGTTTTACTGTATATAATTTTGATAGTTATTTTACAGGGCCACACAGAAGAATAAGAATATATGAAACGAATATAAACTAAATTCGGGATTGGTAGATCGCTGATGGTAATGTAATTTTAGGATGTTGTGACAGTCATCCGCAGCATGTTTTTAGAGTTTCGTTCATCTAACGAAACACTACCTGTCACACTCCTTTGTCTGTCTGTCTGTCCGTCTGTCAGAGTCCGTTCTCAGACACTATATATGTCGGAGACTTGAAAATTTACATACTTATAGCTGAACACCACACATCAAACGGCAAATAATAAAATTTTGAAAAAGTCTAATATTTAACCCTCTGGGCTCTAACTTGTGTATTTTAAGCAATTTTTCTAATACAGCCCCTAATTAAGTTGGAGACATGAAATTTTGCATACTTATAGCTGAACACCTTACATCAAACGACAAATAATAAAATTTTGAAAAAGGTCTAATATTTAACCCTCTGGGCTCTAACTTGTGTATATTAAACAATTTTTCTAACTCAGCCCCTAATTAAGTTGGAGACATGAAATTTTGCATACTTATAGCTGAACACATCACATCAAACGACAAATAATAAAATTTTGAAAAAGGACTAATATTTAACCCTCTGGGCTCTAACTTATATATTTTAAGCATTTTTTCTAACTCATCCCCTAACTAAGTTGGAGACTTGAAAGTTTGCATACTTATAGCTGAACACTTGCGATAACATGATAAATCATAAAATTTTGAAAAAGTTATATTTAACCCTCCGGTCTCTAACTTCTGTATTTTAAGCAGTTTTTCTAACTCAGCCCCCAATTAAGTTGGATATATGAAATTTTGCATATTTATAGCTGAACACCTCACATCAAACGACAAATAAAATTTTTTTGAAAAAGTCTAATATTTAACCCTCTGCGCTCTAACTTGTGTATTTTAAACAATTTTTCTAACTCAGCCCCTAATTAAGTTGGAGACATAACATTTTGCATACTTATAGCTTAACACCTCACATCAAACGACAAATAATAAAATTTTGAAAAAGTCTAATATTTAACCCTCTAGGCTCTAACTTATGTATTTTAAACAATTTTTCTAACTCAGCCCCTAATTAAGTTGGAGACATGAAATTTTGCATATTTATAGCTGAACACCTCACATCAAACGACAAATAATAAGATTTTAAAAAAGTATATTATTTAACCCTCTGGACTCTAACTTGTATATTTTAAGCAATTTTTCTAACTCAGCCCCTAACTAAGTTGGAGACTTGAAAGTTTGCATACTTATAGCTGAACACTTGCGATAACATGATAAATCATAAAATTTTGAAAAAGTTATATTTAACCCTCCGGTCTCTAACTTCTGTATTTTAAGCAGTTTTTCTAACTCAGCCCCCAATTAAGTTGGATATATGAAATTTTGCATATTTATAGCTGAACACCTCACATCAAACGACAAATAAAATTTTTTTGAAAAAGTCTAATATTTAACCCTCTGCGCTCTAACTTGTGTATTTTAAACAATTTTTCTAACTCAGCCCCTAATTAAGTTGGAGACATAACATTTTGCATACTTATAGCTTAACACCTCACATCAAACGACAAATAATAAAATTTTGAAAAAGTCTAATATTTAACCCTCTAGGCTCTAACTTATGTATTTTAAACAATTTTTCTAACTCAGCCCCTAATTAAGTTGGAGACATGAAATTTTGCATATTTATAGCTGAACACCTCACATCAAACGACAAATAATAAGATTTTAAAAAAGTATATTATTTAACCCTCTGGACTCTAACTTGTATATTTTAAGCAATTTTTCTAACTCAGCCCCTAATTAAGTTGGAGACATGAAATTTTGCATGCTTATAGCTGAACACCTCACATCAAACGACAAATAATAAAATTTTGAAAAAGGTCAAATATTTAACCTTTAATATTTTGTCTCGCGCAATTTTTAAATTTAAACTGTTTTGCAATACTATTTTTTGTTCATTTTGCATAATAAGTGTAATGTGACGTAATTTCTTCTATTTTAGACTTCTAACGCATGTTAATGAATTTATTTTACAATATCCTTTTTCTTTTAAAATTCACATGTAAATATAGTTTTTATGGCGTAATTTCCAATAATTGCCTGCTTTTTATACCTAATTATTTAATTCTAATTTGAAGTTTTTTTTCCTGTTTATAATAGTAACGTGTAAATATTTTTTTTTATTTGAAGCAAACATTACTATTTGCGCTGTTTATACAGTTGGCAACAGTTTAAATTAATACCATTTTCTAAAATATGTAAAAAATATTTGTCGAAATGCTGAATATTTGAATTTAAAATAGAAATAAAACCTCAAAAAATGAGTCAAATTAAAAAAATTAATGGAATCTGCACACCGGGATCTTCTATTGAATAAAATGATCTAAAAATGATAAAAATTCCCATGTATAGTTTTTGCTCCTATAAAACTTTTTTAATGGAACGATTTTGTCCAAATTTAGCATTAAATATCTCTTAAAATAATTCTTCGATTTGAAAACTGTATGCATCAGCATATTGATCAAACATTTCGCTATAATACCACCGATTTTCATATTTTTATATGCAATAGTTTTCTTAATATTAACGAAGAAAGACCTCCAGTCACAAAAAATTCAAAACCGGCGGCGGCGGTGACAGCGTTAGTTACTTGTTTTAGAATAGAGAGATATATAAAATGAAAACTTGTCTATCTGTCTGTTTGTAATTATATAAAAATCCACAATTTGGAAGCCAAAATTGTGAAAAGATGCGTACATGTGTATTAAAACATGGCCGAGGCAACTAAAGTAATCCGGAATCGAAATAATTTATTGTTAATTTTTAATTAATAATAAACCACCAATTTAACAGCAATTTCTTAACATATTTAAACATTTTTCGGTATAGCAGCTGCCAACAATTAAAAAACACAATAAAATTATTAGTACAACAATTAATTTTCTACTGCAAGATTTCCATGTGAAAAATGAAAATGAAATAAATAGTTTGCCGAATTTAAAAAAAAGGTGAATATTACGTCATAACTTTTCTATTGCAAGATATTCACGTGAAAAATGAAAATGAAATAAATAGTTTGACGAATTTAAATGAAAGTGAATATAACTTCATAACTTTTCTATTTCAAGGTTTCCACGTGAAAGAGGAAAATATTACGTCATATTGGAAATATAAAGGACGTGGTGGATATAGTATAACGTCATATGAGTGTGAACAATGTATTGAAGCATGATAAAAATCCGATTAGGGAAATATTGGCGTATTTTAACATTATTGCTCCAATTATAAATTGAAATATGTTCATTTATAGCTGTATTCTTTTGCGTCTGTTATATACATTTATACATTTTTATATAGCGTTTTCATATGATTCATTCATACAACATTTCGACTGCTTTTTTTAATGTTTGTTTTGTGCTGTATGTTAAATTTTGAAAATGATTTTTCAGAACAAACATCCTTCAAATTCTGGGCAACGCCGGGCACTTTAGTTTGTAACAGATAAATGGTTTTTGTATCTGTACATCTAATGCTAATATTATAAAGCGTTATAATATAAAGTGTATAATATTATTAATGCTTGTACGTTTGTGAGGTGTTATCTCTGAAACTACATAGCCAACTTAAAAAAATGTTGGTGGCCATCTCTGCTCCGAAAAAAAAGATTATTTTATGTAAGTGCAAGAACCTACATCGCTTCAGGAGCAAAAAAGTTCTAAAATTGCGATTTCTGAGATATTGATTGGGTTAGAAACTTTAAATTTGGTGCGATAGTTACTTTTAAAATGTAAATACTCATAATGAAATGCTAATGAAAATGTAAATACTCTAAAAGGTTCAATTTGACGGATAAACGTAAAAATTTCTAGAAAGGTTCTAAACTATGATTTATTTGGAATACTGAAATTTTTGGGATACTGTTGGGGTTAGAAACTAGAACTTTGGCGTGGTAGTAATTAATAAGATGTAAATGCTCGTTATAGAACGAATTCTAAAAAATCAAAAGACCAAACAAAGCGGAAAAAGATCTAAAGATGATCTAAGTAACGAAGTACATGGAATTATTAGGAATATAAACCGGAAAATTGACATGGCTGTATTTATCATGACGTAAATTCTCGGAATAGAACAATTTCTAAAAATGTCGCTATATAAAACAGTGCAGAAAGAAAAAACTTTCGAAAATTTTCTATTTCTGTGTTACTGCTGAGCCGAAATTTTGCTTCGGGTTAGTTTTAAAATATACAATGGTCTCTATGAATGGTTTCTAAAAAATTTAAAATTTAAAAAGATGAAATTGACGGAAAGTGATCTCAATTACCATTAATTTGGAATTATTAGGTACAGCAACTTTAAATATTTCATAATGCTGCATTTCCTCCGCAAAACATGCAATTTAAATGCAACAAAACTGATAGATACACCACCCACTGAGCTCTACAATAATACGAGAGCCAACTCACCGATCCACTTTCTGCCGCGACCGCATCACACTTTCAATGCGTGCAAGTAATGAGTGCTGCACTTTTCTTAATATTACAAGCATTTTTTAAAACTTTTTCGCATACTTTTTATCAATTTTAGTGTTTTCTACATCTTTTTGATATTTTTATGAGCAATACTTAATTTGTTCTTCATCTCTTTTCGTTGAGCTTACCTAAAACTTCATTTTTAACTAATATCAAATTAAAAAAATTACGATTAATTTAAATAAAATCTATAGTTTTTTCAATAAAAAATATATATCAGTGAAAATTGTAGCAACTTCGTCAAAATTTTAAAAGAAAATCCAATTTGAAAATATTTACCTTATACTACTCTATGGGAGGAAATCTACGTTTTGCCAAAAAATTTCATCCGAAAATCTTTGTGTTCATGGGCGGACCGGTGGATTCAATGTATCAGAATGGGGAGTTAGCCCTCCGTTCTGTTGTCGAGCTCAGTGACCCCACCTAGCATTAAATAAATTGTGTAAATATTGAATAAAGAGCTGTATGAAACAGTGAGTAGGTTGTCCGAAAGTACTTGTGTTCCTTCTCTAGGCTTTTCTCTCTCTCGCCAAGGCCACTGACAGAGGGAAGTGCCGTTTTAAATGTGATATGAATTTTTTATCGGATTCATTTTTCTAGACATTTTATCATAAGGTCATATTCTCAATTATCATTAGTAGATTTTTTATATATTAACTTATTCTGGTGAAATTTCATAATCGGGCTCATATTGGCGTATGTTAGCTTGCATGATTTGCTGAATAAATATGTATGGATTTGTAAATTACTTCAAATGACACTTTGACAGCTCAAAAGTTATGCAGACGATATATTCAGACCTTGTGTCATACTTTATGTTGTAATCATTGCCGATTTCTTTTATTTAATACATGCTAAATACAGCTCAACTTGTGCAAAATATGTTTGAAAACAAAACAATACAGCGTATGCAGTGGCCAGCATACACTCATCATTTAAATCCGTTTGAGCATATCTAAAACACACTCTAACGAAGCATTGCATGCCACTGTTGATGTATTCGGTACTTTGATACTATATCAGATTTTGAGGAGAGAATTCCTTAAATGTTATCGACAACCTCATTGCATCCGTGGAAAAAAGATATTGTACAATATTAACTATTCCGGTGGAGCACACACCATATAAAGTATAGTCCATTCTTTTTAAACATCATATATTTGTCATTTAAAGTTACTCAAATTGGTGCGGAGCGTCTGATTATGCTCTTGACATCATTTTATACAGTTAAAATTCCGATATAAGTAATTTAGTGTTTCATTTTCTATTTTACTTTTAATATATTGCGTACTTTCAATTTTATATCCATGCATGGCTGTCTTGAATGGTTTGATTTCCCATTTTTTTAAACAGTGTATACGAATTTATATATAAGATTTTGTAATTCTACGATTCGTTTCTTTTCATCATTTCAATTTATCGCAGTATATGGACAAGTAAAGATAACATCTCATTTTCTTTGCTTCTACATGTTATTATTAAACCTATGTTCTCAGCAATATCGCTCAGACTAATTCCTCTGAGGGAAGTCCTAGTTAATTACAAATTATTGACGTATGTATTTTATATATTTGATTATTAGGAAGCTATAGACACCAACGTTTTCACATTATGAAAACTTATAAGCTTATTATTGCCATTGAAAGGACTCTATCTAGTATTCCATTAAAAGTACTATTCCTATTTTAAATATTTAAAATCGAAGTAACATTATCAATGGATGATGTAACAATGAACATTTATTTACTACAAGAATGTCATATATAAATTTCAGACTTCATGGAAGATGGTAGAATTGATGATTTAATAATGATTATTTATTGAGTATAAGAATGTAAAGTAACAATGGAAACCGTTCAACAACAGTGAAAATTAAGTATTTAAATAATGGAAAATTTATCTCAGTCGCCATTTATTGAACGGAACTCATCCGAGTAAGTTGCAGTGAAATCGCAGGATAAACGTAGTCATATTTCTTGGATGAATTTTAAGTGATTGCACATGAGCGCGATTTCACATATGCGGCACCTTTATAATAAGAGTAAAAGTGTAGTATAGTTCAGTAATTAGAGTCGTATTTAATATTTAATATAATGCTACGTCTGTGTACAGAAAACAAGACTTTCAAAATAAAAGGAACCAATTTAATTTTGGAAAAGGGAAAATAATACTCTTGATATATTATCAAAATTTTTAAAGCATGTATTTTACATGTTTGTTTATTAAAAAGCTCTAGACAACAACGTTTTCATACCATGAAAACCTATAAGCTTAATATTGGCATTGAAGGGACTCGCATGATACTAATACTTGATACACCTATATAATAAGTGTGACAGTGTAGTAGAAGTCAATAATCAGAGCCGTATTTTTATATTTTCGACTACAAAGCGATGTGTCTGAGTACAGAAAACAAAATTCGTAAAGCAAGGGGATTTTGGAAAGGAAATATTGAACACTTAATATGTTATCAAAATTATTGGAAATGTATTTTACGTATTAGATTATTAAAAAGGTCATCAATGTGAAACTATTTTTTTTATTACTTACCTATTTATTTCATTTACTTGTGTTGATGACTTTTCAGTTGTGTTTAATTATTAGTTCCTATCTATAAACATTGTTTTGATTAGGCCTTTAGATGTCTATGAAGGTTAGAGTCGCAGTAAAGCGAGAGATCTTTTCTACACAACTTCCAGTTTGTCTAATATTTAAACGGAACTTCTGACTCTAAATAGTCAATGAAACATAGTCTTCATTTTGAAAGACCTATCCAATGAAAGGCCACACAATAGGGTGCGTAAAATATTTTTTCGTCTCTACCGCCATTTTGTATTGCACGGGCGCTATTTTGAGTTTATAAAAAAATCTAGCCTATAACCCTCGGAAGGTTAAGGCGAATCGATAGAGACCTCATTCCTTAAAATAAAAAAAATTAAACCGTTGGGAAGTTTCGAGGGTAAAAAGATATCCACATATCCAGATACGCGTGAAACACACAAACCTCCTTGGCAGTCGAGTAAAAATGGAGGTATGTTTAATGATTCACTTTTTATCTTACATTCAGAACGATCAAGAAGGTTGCAGAATTCTATCATACAAAACACCAGATGGTGATGGGAAAATTTTCGCAAGATGCAGAAAGACAGAATATGACGTAAAAAAAGATATAAGAAAACTTCGGGAAAATGCATGCGTACATATCCGTTACGTTTACGTACAGTGTAACGTTCATTATTATTGTCTATGTAAACATTTATTTAATAAAATGCAACGCTCGATTTGTTAAACATGTATTGCATACGTAACCTTTACACACGTTAAGACGTACGTATTTTGTGGTTTACGTAAATTACGTAATTTGCTGTGCAAGGTACGTGTATTTATGTTAAGTTTTGCGCAACGACGAAATTGAAATGGTTTATCACTCTATTAAGTTAGCTCTCATTCTCCGGCTAGTTAGCATCATTTATCTTTCTGATAGATGCTAATATTTTATTCGTCTGCATAAGTGAAGACGCCCGCTTATGCGAAGATGTATACATTCTGTATTACATGCGTATCTTTCTATATGTAACTTTCTGTTGCATAATTTATTGCGAACGTGTTGCGTATTGTGTTACGTACGCACTCTTATACGTGTTGCGGCTTACGTATTTATTGCGTCTTGTTTCAGATTATTAGTACTCTGAAATGCATCTATTGAAACGTAAGGCGCACGTTACGGATTTACGTTAATATGTACAAATGTAAGTGGTGGGAGGGTTAAATGCAGACATTAATTTTTACATACACTGAAAAATACATATATCGAACAAAAAATTAAATTTAAAAAAATAAAAAAAATCTTTATCATTTTTTATATTACTTAGCTATTTATTTTATTTACTCGTGTTGATGACTTTTCAGTTGTGTTTAATTATTAGTTCCTATCTAGAAACATTGTTTTGATGAGGCTTTAGATGTCCATAAAGGTTAGAGTTGCAGCAAAGCTAGAGATCTTACCTACACAATTTCCAGTTTGTGTAATATTTAAACGGAGCTTCTGACTCTAAATAGTCAATGAAACATCGTCTTCATTTTGAAAGATCTATCCAATGACATGCCACCCAATACGGTGCGTAAAATATTTTTTCGTCTTTACCGCCCTTTTGTATTGTACGGGCGCTAATTTGAATTCATAAAAAAGAATCTAGCCTATAACCATCGGAAGGTTAAAAGCGAATCGGTAGAGACCTCATTCATTAAAATCCATCCAACCGTTGGGAAGTTTCGAGGGTATAAAGATGTACCCAGATACGCGGGAAACACATAAACCTCTTGGCAGTCGGGTAAAAATGCAGGTATGTTTAATGATTCACTTTTAATCTTACATTCAGAACGATCAAGAACGTTTCAAAATTCTATCATACAAAACGTCAGATGGTGATGGGAAAATTTTCGCAAGGTGATGAAAGACAGAATATGACGTAAAAAAGATATAAGAAAACATCGAGAAAATGCATGCGTACATATCCATTACGCTTAAGTACAATGTAACGTTCATTATTATTGTCTATATAAACATGGATTTAATAAAATGAAACGTTGTTAAACACGTATTGCATACGTAACCTTTACACACGTTAAGACGTACGTATTTTGTGGTATACGTAAATTACGTAATTTGCTGTGAGAGATACGTGTATTTACGTTAATTTTTGCGCAACGACGAAATTGAAACGTTTATCACTCTATTAAGTTAGCTCTCATTCTCCGGCTAGTTAGCATCATTTATCTTTCTGATAGATGCTAATATTTTATTCGTCTGCATAAGTGAAGACGTCCACTTATGCGAAGATGTATACATTCTGTATTACATGCGTATCTTACTATATGTAACTTTCTGTTGCATAATGTATTGCGTACATGTTATGTATTGTGTAACGTACGCACTCTTACACGTGTTCCGGCTTTCGTATGGACTGCGTCTTTTTTCAGATTATTAGTACTCTGAAATGCATCTATTGAATCGTAAGGCGCACAAGAGGGTCGGACGTGGCGCTGACAGCCACTCAAAACAAGAGGGTCAGAAGTGGCGCTGACAGCCACTCAAAACAAGAGGGTCAGAAGTGGCGCTGACATCCACTCAAAACAAGAGGGTCAGAAGTGGCGCTGACAGCCACTCAAAACAAGAGGGTCAGAAGTGGCGCTGACAGCCACTCAAAACAAGAGGGTCAGAAGTGGCGCTGACAGCCACTCAAAACAAGAGGGTCAGAAGTGACGCTGACAGCCACTCAAAACAAGAGGGTCAGAAGTGGCGCTGACAGCCACTCAAAACAAGAGGGTCAGAAGTGGCGCTGACAGCCACTCAAAACAAGAGGGTCAGAAGTGGCGCTGACAGCCACTCAAAACAAGAGGGTCAGAAGTGGCGCTGACAGCCACTCAAAACAAGAGGGTCAGAAGTGGCGTTGACAGCCACTCAAAACAAGAGGGTCAGAAGTGGCGCTGACAGCCACTCAAAACAAGAGGGTCAGACAGTGGCGCTGACAGCCACACAAAACAAGAGGGTCAGACAGTGGCGCTGACAGCCACTCAAAACAAGAGGGTCAGAAGTGGCGCTGACAGCCACTCAAAACAAGAGGGTCAGACAGTGGCGCTGACAGCCACTCAAAACAAGAGGGTCAGAAGTGGCGCTGACAGCCACTCAAAACAAGAGGGGTCAGACAAGGGCGCTGACAGTAACTCAAAACAAGAGGGTCAGACAAGAGCGCTGACAGCCACTCAAAACAAGAGGGTCAGACAGTGGCGCTGACAGCCTCTCAAAACAAGAGGGTCAGAAGTGGCGCTGACAGCCACTCAAAACAAGAGTGTCAGAAGTGGCGCTGACAGCCACTCAACACAAGAGTGTCAGACAGTGGCGCTGACAGCCACTCAAAACAAGAGGGTCAGACAGTGGCGCTGACAGCCACTCAAGACAAGAGGGTCAGACAGTGGCGCTGACAGCCACTCAAAACAAGAGGGTCAGACAGTGGCGCTGACAGCCACTCAAAACAAGAGGGTCAGACAGTGGCGCTGACAGCCACTCAAAACAAGAGGGTCAGACAGTGGCGCTGACAGCCACTCAAAACAAGAGGGTCAGACAGTGGCGCTGACAGCCACTCAAAACAAGAGGGTCAGACAGTGGCGCTGACAGCCACTCAAAACAAGAGGGTCAGACAGTGGCGCTGACAGCCACTCAAAACAAGAGGGTCAGACAGTGGCGCTGACAGCCACTCAAAACAAGAGGGTCAGACAGTGGCGCTGACAGCCACTCAAAACAAGAGGGTCAGACAGTGGCGCTGACAGCCACTCAAAACAAGAGGGTCAGAAGCGGCGCTGACATCCACTCAAAACAAGAGGGTCAGAAGCGGCGCTGACAGCCACTCAAAACAAGAGGGTCAGACAGTGGCGCTGACAGCCACTCAAAACAAGAGGGTCAGAAGTGGCGCTGACAGCCACTCAAAACAAGAGGGTCAGACAGTGGCGCTGACAGCCACTCAAAACAAGAGGGTCAGACAGTGGCGCTGACAGCCACTCAAAACAAGAGGGTCAGACAGTGGCGCTGACAGCCACTCAAAACAAGAGGGTCAGACAGTGGCGCTGACAGCCACTCAAAACAAGAGGGTCAGACAGTGGCGCTGACAGCCACTCAAAACAAGAGGGTCAGAAGTGGCGCTGACAGCCACTCAAAACAAGAGGGTCAGAAGTGGCGCTGGGGGCCACTCAAAACAAGAGGGTCAGAAGTGGCGCTGACAGCCACTCAAAACAAGAGGGTCAGAAGTGGCGCTGACAGCCACTCAAAACAAGAGGGGTCAGACAAGGGCGCTGACAGCCACTCAAAACAAGAGGGTCAGACAAGAGCGCTGACAGCCACTCAAAACAAGAGGGTCAGAAGTGGCGCTGACAGCCACTCAAAACAAGAGGGGTCAGACAAGGGCGCTGACAGCCACTCAAAACAAGAGGGTCAGACAAGAGCGCTGACAGCCACTCAAAACAAGAGGGTCAGACAGTGGCGCTGACAGCCTCTCAAAACAAGAGGGTCAGAAGTGGCGCTGACAGCCACTCAAAACAAGAGTGTCAGAAGTGGCGCTGACAGCCACTCAACACAAGAGTGTCAGACAGTGGCGCTGACAGCCACTCAAAACAAGAGGGTCAGACAGTGGCGCTGACAGCCACTCAAAACTAGAGGGTCAGACAGTGGCGCTGACAGCCACTCAAAACAAGAGGGTCAGACAGTGGCGCTGACAGCCACTCAAAACAAGAGGGTCAGGCAGTGGCGCTGACAGCCACTCAAAACAAGAGGGTCAGACAGTGGCGCTGACAGCCACTCAAAAAAAGAGGGTCAGAAGTGGCGCTGACAGCCACTCAAAACAAGAGGGTCAGAAGTGGCGCTGACAGCCACTCAAAACAAGAGGTCAGAAGTGGCGCTGACAGCCACTCAAAACAAGAGGGTCAGACAGTGGCGCTGACAGCCACTCAAAACAAGAGGGTGAGACAGTGGCGCTGACAGCCACTCAAAACAAGAGGGTCAGAAGTGGCGCTGACAGCCACTCAAAAAAGAGGGTCAGAAGTGCGCTGACAGCCACTCAAAACAAGAGGGTCAGAAGTGGCGCTGACAGCCACTCAAAACAAGAGGGTCAGAAGTGGCGCTGACAGCCACTCAAAACAAGAGGGTCAGAAGTGGCGCTGACAGCCATTCAAAACAAGAGGGTCAGAAGTGGCGCTGACAGCCACTCAAAACAAGAGGGTCAGAAGTGGCGCTGACAGCCACTCAAAACAAGAGGGTCAGAAGTGGCGCTGACAGCCACTCAAAACAAGAGGGTCAGAAGTGGCGCTGACAGCCACTCAAAACAAGAGGGTCAGAAGTGGCGCTGACAGCCACTCAAAACAAGAGGGTCAGAAGTGGCGCTGACAGCCACTCAAAACAAGAGGGTCAGAGAGTGGCGCTGACAGCCACTCAAAACAAGAGGGTCAGACAGTGGCGCTGACAGCCACTCAAAACAAGAGGGTCAGACAGTGGCGCTGACAGCCACTCAAAACAAGAGGGTCGTGGCGCTGACAGCCACTCAAAACAAGAGGGTCAGAAGTGGCGCTGACAGCCACTCAAAACAAGAGGGTCAGACAGTGGCGCTGACAGCCACTCAAAACAAGAGGGTCAGACAGTGGCGCTGACAGCCACTCAAAACAAGAGGGTCAGACAGTGGCGCTGACAGCCACTCAAAACAAGAGGGTCAGACAGTGGCGCTGACAGCCACTCAAAACAAGAGGGTCAGACAGTGGCGCTGACAGCCACTCAAAACAAGAGGGTCAGAAGTGGCGCTGACAGCCACTCAAAACAAGAGGGTCAGAAGTGGCGCTGACAGCCACTCAAAACAAGAGGGTCAGAAGTGGCGCTGACAGCCACTCAAAACAAGAGGGTCAGACAGTGGCGCTGACAGCCACTCAAAACAAGAGGGTCAGACAGTGGCGCTGACAGCCACTCAAAACAAGAGGGTCAGACAGTGGCGCTGACAGCCACTCAAAACAAGAGGGTCAGACAGTGGCGCTGACAGCCACTCAAAACAAGAGGGTCAGAAGTGGCTTGCTGACAGCCACTCAAAACAAGAGGGTCAGACAGTGGCGCTGACAGCCACTCAAAACAAGAGTGTCAGACAGTGGCGCTGACAGCCACTCAAAACAAGAGGGTCAGACAGTGGCGCTGACAGCCACTCAAAACAAGAGGGTCAGACAGTGGCGCTGACAGCCACTCAAAACAAGAGGGTCAGACAGTGGCGCTGACAGCCACTCAAAACAAGAGGGTCAGACAGTGGCGCTGACAGCCACTCAAAACAAGAGGGTCAGACAGTGGCGCTGACAGCCACTCAAAACAAGAGGGTCAGACAGTGGCGCTGACAGCCACTCAAAACAAGAGGGTCAGACAGTGGCGCTGACAGCCACTCAAAACAAGAGGGTCAGACAGTGGCGCTGACAGCCACTCAAAACAAGAGGGTCAGACAGTGGCGCTGACAGCCACTCAAAACAAGAGGGTCAGACAGTGGCGCTGACAGCCACTCAAAACAAGAGGGTCAGACAGTGGCGCTGACAGCCACTCAAAACAAGAGGGTCAGAAGTGGCGCTGACAGCCACTCAAAACAAGAGGGTCAGAAGTGGCGCTGACAGCCACTCAAAACAAGAGGGTCAGAAGTGGCGCTGACAGCCACTCAAAACAAGAGGGTCAGAAGTGGCGCTGACAGCCACTCAAAACAAGAGGGTCAGAAGTGGCGCTGACAGCCACTCAAAACAAGAGGGTCAGAAGTGGCGCTGACAGCCACTCAAAACAAGAGGGTCAGAAGTGGCGCTGACAGCCACTCAAAACAAGAGGGTCAGAAGTGGCGCTGACAGCCACTCAAAACAAGAGGGTCAGAAGTGGCGCTGACAGCCACTCAAAACAAGAGGGTCAGACAGTGGCGCTGACAGCCACTCAAAACAAGAGGGTCAGACAGTGGCGCTGACAGCCACTCAAAACAAGAGGGTCAGACAGTGGCGCTGACAGCCACTCAAAACAAGAGGGTCAGACAGTGCGCTGACAGCCACTCAAAACAAGAGGGTCAGACAGTGGCGATGACAGCCACTCAAAACAAGAGGGTCAGACAGTGGCGCTGACAGCCACTCAAAACAAGAGGGTCAGACAGTGGCGCTGACAGCCACTCAAAACAAGAGGGTCAGACAGTGGCGCTGACAGCCACTCAAAACAAGAGGGTCAGACAGTGGCGCTGACAGCCACTCAAAACAAGAGGGTCAGAAGTGGCGCTGACAGCCACTCAAAACAAGAGGGTCAGAAGTGGCGCTGACAGCCACTCAAAACAAGAGTGTCAGAAGTGGCGCTGACAGCCACTCAAAACAAGAGGGTCAGAAGTGGCGCTGACAGCCACTCAAAACAAGAGGGTCAGAAGTGGCGCTGACAGCCACTCAAAACAAGAGGGGTCAGACAAGGGCGCTGACAGCCACTCAAAACAAGAGGGTCAGACAGTGGCGCTGACAGCCTCTCAAAACAAGAGGGTCAGAAGTGGCGCTGACAGCCACTCAAAACAAGAGTGTCAGACAGTGGCGCTGACAGCCACTCAACACAAGAGTGTCAGACAGTGGCGCTGACAGCCACTCAAAACAAGAGGGTCAGACAGTGGCGCTGACAGCCACTCAAAACAAGAGGGTCAGACAGTGGCGCTGACAGCCACTCAAAACAAGAGGGTCAGACAGTGGCGCTGACAGCCTCTCAAAACAAGAGGGTCAGAAGTGGCGCTGACAGCCACTCAAAACAAGAGTGTCAGACAGTGGCGCTGACAGCCACTCAACACAAGAGTGTCAGACAGTGGCGCTGACAGCCACTCAAAACAAGAGGGTCAGACAGTGGCGCTGACAGCCACTCAAAACAAGAGGGTCAGACAGTGGCGCTGACAGCCACTCAAAACAAGAGGGTCAGACAGTGGCGCTGACAGCCACTCAAAACAAGAGGGTCAGACAGTGGCGCTGACAGCCACTCAAAAAAGGAGGGTCAGAAGTGGCGCTGACAGCCACTCAAAACAAGAGGGTCAGAAGTGGCGCTGACAGCCACTCAAAACAAGAGGGTCAGAAGTGGCGCTGACAGCCACTCAAAACAAGAGGGTCAGAAGTGGCGCTGACAGCCACTCAAAACAAGAGGTTCAGAAGTGGCGCTGACAGCCACTCAAAACAAGAGGGTCAGACAGTGGCGCTGACAGCCACTCAAAACAAGAGGGTCAGAAGTGGCGCTGACAGCCACTCAAAAAAAGAGGGTCAGAAGTGGCGCTGACAGCCACTCAAAACAAGAGGGTCAGAAGTGGCGCTGACAGCCACTCAAAACAAGAGGGTCAGAAGTGGCGCTTACAGCCACTCAAAACAAGAGGGTCAGAAGTGGCGCTGGCAGCCACTCAAAACAAGAGGGTCAGAAGTGGCGCTGGCAGCCACTCAAAACAAGAGGGTCAGAAGTGGCGCTGACAGCCACTCAAAACAAGAGTGTCAGAAGTGGCGCTGACAGCCACTCAAAACAAGAAGGTCAGAAGTGGCGCTGACAGCCACTCAAAACAAGAGGGTCAGAAGTGGCGCTGACCTGACAGCCACTCAAAACAAGAGGGGTCAGACAAGGGCGCTGACAGCCACTCAAAACAAGAGGGTCAGACAGTGGCGCTGACAGCCACTCAAAAAAAGAGGGTCAGAAGTGGCGCTGACAGCCACTCAAAACAAGAGGGTCAGAAGTGGCGCTGACAGCCACTCAAAACAAGAGGGTCAGAAGTGGCGCTGACAGCCACTCAAAACAAGAGGGTCAGAAGTGGCGCTGACAGCCACTCAAAACAAGAGGTTCAGAAGTGGCGCTGACAGCCACTCAAAACAAGAGGGTCAGACAGTGGCGCTGACAGCCACTCAAAACAAGAGGTTCAGAAGTGGCGCTGACAGCCACTCAAAACAAGAGGGTCAGACAGTGGCGCTGACAGCCACTCAAAACAAGAGTGTCAGAAGTGGCGCTGACAGCCACTCAAACAAGAGGGTCAGAAGTGGCGCTGACAGCCACTCAAAACAAGAGGGTCAGAAGTGGCGCTGACAGCCACTCAAAACAAGAGGGGTCAGACAAGGGCGCTGACAGCCACTCAAAACAAGAGGGTCAGACAAGAGCGCTGACAGCCACTCAAAACAAGAGGGTCAGACAGTGGCGCTGACAGCCTCTCAAAACAAGAGGGTCAGAAGTGGCGCTGACAGCCACTCAAAACAAGAGTGTCAGAAGTGGCGCTGACAGCCACTCAACACAAGAGTGTCAGACAGTGGCGCTGACAGCCACTCAAAACAAGAGGGTCAGACAGTGGCGCTGACAGCCACTCAAAACAAGAGGGTCAGACAGTGGCGCTGACAGCCACTCAAAACAAGAGGGTCAGACAGTGGCGCTGACAGCCACTCAAAACAAGAGGGTCAGACAGTGGCGCTGACAGCCACTCAAAACAAGAGGGTCAGACAGTGGCGCTGACAGCCACTCAAAACAAGAGGGTCAGACAGTGGCGCTGACAGCCACTCAAAACAAGAGGGTCAGACAGTGGCGCTGACAGCCACTCAAAACCAGAGGGTCAGAAGTGGCGCTGACAGCCACTCAAAACAAGAGGGTCAGAAGTGGCGCTGACAGCCACTCAAAACAAGAGGGTCAGAAGTGGCGCTGACAGCCACTCAAAACAAGAGGGTCAGACAAGAGCGCTGACAGCCACTCAAAACAAGAGGGGTCAGAAGTGGCGCTGACAGCCACTCAAAACAAGAGGGGTCAGACAAGAGCGCTGACAGCCACTCAAAACAAGAGGGTCAGACAGTGGCGCTGACAGCCACTCAAAACAAGAGGGTCAGAAGTGGCGCTGACAGCCTCTCAAAACAAGAGGGTCAGAAGTGGCGCTGACAGCCACTCAACACAAGAGTGTCAGAAGTGGCGCTGACAGCCACTCAACACAAGAGTGTCAGACAGTGGCGCTGACAGCCACTCAAAACTAGAGGGTCAGACAGTGGCGCTGACAGCCACTCAAAACTAGAGGGTCAGACAGTGGCGCTGACAGCCACTCAAAACAAGAGGGTCAGGCAGTGGCGCTGACAGCCACTCAAAACAAGAGGGTCAGGCAGTGGCGCTGACAGCCACTCAAAACAAGAGGGTCAGACAGTGGCGCTGACAGCCACTCAAAACAAGAGGGTCAGAAGTGGCGCTGACAGCCACTCAAAACAAGAGGGTCAGAAGTGGCGCTGACAGCCACTCAAAACAAGAGGTTCAGAAGTGGCGCTGACAGCCACTCAAAACAAGAGGTTCAGAAGTGGCGCTGACAGCCACTCAAAACAAGAGGGTGAGACAGTGGCGCTGACAGCCACTCAAAACAAGAGGGTGAGACAGTGGCGCTGACAGCCACTCAAAAAAGAGGGTCAGAAGTGGCGCTGACAGCCACTCAAAACAAGAGGGTCAGAAGTGGCGCTGACAGCCACTCAAAACAAGAGGGTCAGAAGTGGCGCTGACAGCCACTCAAAACAAGAGGGTCAGAAGTGGCGCTGACAGCCACTCAAAACAAGAGGGTCAGAAGTGGCGCTGACAGCCACTCAAAACAAGAGGGTCAGAAGTGGCGCTGACAGCCACTCAAAACAAGAGGGTCAGAAGTGGCGCTGACAGCCACTCAAAACAAGAGGGTCAGAAGTGGCGCTGACAGCCACTCAAAACAAGAGGGTCAGAGAGTGGCGCTGACAGCCACTCAAAACAAGAGGGTCAGAGAGTGGCGCTGACAGCCACTCAAAACAAGAGGGTCAGACAGTGGCGCTGACAGCCACTCAAAACAAGAGGGTCAGAAGTGGCGCTGACAGCCACTCAAAACAAGAGGGTCAGAAGTGGCGCTGACAGCCACTCAAAACAAGAGGGTCAGACAGTGGCGCTGACAGCCACTCAAAACAAGAGGGTCAGACAGTGGCGCTGACAGCCACTCAAAACAAGAGGGTCAGACAGTGGCGCTGACAGCCACTCAAAACAAGAGGGTCAGACAGTGGCGCTGACAGCCACTCAAAACAAGAGGGTCAGAAGTGGCGCTGACAGCCACTCAAAACAAGAGGGTCAGAAGTGGCGCTGACAGCCACTCAAAACAAGAGTGTCAGAAGTGGCGCTGACAGCCACTCAAAACAAGAGGGTCAGAAGTGGCGCTGACAGCCACTCAAAACAAGAGGGTCAGAAGTGGCGCTGACAGCCACTCAAAACAAGAGGGGTCAGACAAGAGCGCTGACAGCCACTCAAAACAAGAGGGTCAGACAGTGTCGCTGACAGCCACTCAAAACAAGAGGGTCAGACAGTGGCGCTGACAGCCTCTCAAAACAAGAGGGTCAGAAGTGGCGCTGACAGAAACTCAAAACAAGAGTGTCAGAAGTGGCGCTGACAGCCACTCAACACAAGAGGGTCAGACAGTGGCGCTGACAGCCACTCAAAACAAGAGGGTCAGACAGTGGCGCTGACAGCCACTCAAAACAAGAGGGTCAGACAGTGGCGCTGACAGCCACTCAAAACAAGAGGGTCAGACAGTGGCGCTGACAGCCACTCAAAAAAGAGGGTCAGACAGTGGCGCTGACAGCCACTCAAAAAAAGAGGGTCAGACAGTGGCGCTGACAGCCACTCAAAAAAAGAGGGTCAGACAGTGGCGCTGACAGCCACTCAAAACAAGAGGGTCAGAAGTGGCGCTGACAGCCACTCAAAACTAGAGGGTCAGAAGTGGCGCTGACAGCCACTCAAAACAAGAGGTTCAGAAGTGGCGCTGACAGCCACTCAAAACAAGAGGGTCAGACAGTGGCGCTGACAGCCACTCAAAACAAGAGGGTCAGACAGTGGCGCTGACAGCCACTCAAAACAAGAGGGTCAGAAGTGGCGCTGACAGCCACTCAAAACAAGAGGGTCAGAAGTGGCGCTGACAGCCACTCAAAACAAGAGGGTCAGAAGTGGCGCTGACAGCCACTCAAAACAAGAGGGTCAGAAGTGGCGCTGACAGCCACTCAAAACAAGAGGGTCAGAAGTGGCGCTGACAGCCACTCAAAACAAGAGGGTCAGAAGTGGCGCTGACAGCCACTCAAAACAAGAGGGTCAGAAGTGGCGCTGACAGCCACTCAAAACAAGAGGGTCAGAAGTGGCGCTGACAGCCACTCAAAACAAGAGGGTCAGAAGTGGCGCTGACAGCCACTCAAAACAAGAGGGTCAGACAGTGGCGCTGACAGCCACTCAAAACAAGAGGGTCAGACAGTGGCGCTGACAGCCACTCAAAACAAGAGGGTCAGACAGTGGCGCTGACAGCCACTCAAAACAAGAGGGTCAGACAGTGGCGATGACAGCCACTCAAAACAAGAGGGTCAGACAGTGGCGATGACAGCCACTCAAAACAAGAGGGTCAGACAGTGGCGATGACAGCCACTCAAAACAAGAGGGTCAGACAGTGGCGCTGACAGCCACTCAAAACAAGAGGGTCAGACAGTGGCGCTGACAGCCACTCAAAACAAGAGGGTCAGACAGTGGCGCTGACAGCCACTCAAAACAAGAGGGTCAGAAGTGGCGCTGACAGCCACTCAAAACAAGAGGGTCAGAAGTGGCGCTGACAGCCACTCAAAACAAGAGTGTCAGAAGTGGCGCTGACAGCCACTCAAAACAAGAGGGTCAGAAGTGGCGCTGACAGCCACTCAAAACAAGAGGGTCAGAAGTGGCGCTGACAGCCACTCAAAACAAGAGGGGTCAGACAAGGGCGCTGACAGCCACTCAAAACAAGAGGGTCAGACAGTGGCGCTGACAGCCACTCAAAACAAGAGGGTCAGAAGTGGCGCTGACAGCCACTCAAAACAAGAGGGTCAGAAGTGGCGCTGACAGCCACTCAACACAAGAGTGTCAGACAGTGGCGCTGACAGCCACTCAACACAAGAGGGTCAGACAGTGGCGCTGACAGCCACTCAAAACAAGAGGGTCAGACAGTGGCGCTGACAGCCACTCAAAACAAGAGGGTCAGACAGTGGCGCTGACAGCCTCTCAAAACAAGAGGGTCAGACAGTGGCGCTGACAGCCACACAAAACAAGAGGGTCAGACAGTGGCGCTGACAGCCACTCAACACAAGAGTGTCAGACAGTGGCGCTGACAGCCACTCAACACAAGAGTGTCAGACAGTGGCGCTGACAGCCACTCAAAACAAGAGGGTCAGACAGTGGCGCTGACAGCCACTCAAAACAAGAGGGTCAGACAGTGGCGCTGACAGCCACTCAAAACAAGAGGGTCAGACAGTGGCGCTGACAGCCACTCAAAACAGGAGGGTCAGAAGTGGCGCTGACAGCCACTCAAAAAAGGAGGGTCAGAAGTGGCGCTGACAGCCACTCAAAACAAGAGGGTCAGAAGTGGCGCTGACAGCCACTCAAAACAAGAGGGTCAGAAGTGGCGCTGACAGCCACTCAAAACAAGAGGTTCAGAAGTGGCGCTGACAGCCACTCAAAACAAGAGGGTCAGAAGTGGCGCTGACAGCCACTCAAAACAAGAGGGTCAGAAGTGGCGCTGACAGCCACTCAAAAAAAGAGGGTCAGAAGTGGCGCTGACAGCCACTCAAAACAAGAGGGTCAGAAGTGGCGCTGACAGCCACTCAAAACAAGAGGGTCAGAAGTGGCGCTTACAGCCACTCAAAACAAGAGGGTCAGAAGTGGCGCTGGCAGCCACTCAAAACAAGAGGGTCAGAAGTGGCGCTGACAGCCACTCAAAACAAGAGGGTCAGAAGTGGCGCTGACAGCCACTCAAAACAAGAGTGTCAGACAGTGGCGCTGACAGCCACTCAAAACAAGAAGGTCAGAAGTGGCGCTGACAGCCACTCAAAACAAGAGGGTCAGAAGTGGCGCTGACAGCCACTCAAAACAAGAGGGGTCAGACAAGGGCGCTGACAGCCACTCAAAACAAGAGGGTCAGACAGTGGCGCTGACAGCCACTCAAAAAAAGAGGGTCAGAAGTGGCGCTGACAGCCACTCAAAACAAGAGGGTCAGAAGTGGCGCTGACAGCCACTCAAAACAAGAGGGTCAGAAGTGGCGCTGACAGCCACTCAAAACAAGAGTGTCAGAAGTGGCGCTGACAGCCACTCAAAACAAGAGGTTCAGAAGTGGCGCTGACAGCCACTCAAAACAAGAGGGTCAGACAGTGGCGCTGACAGCCACTCAAAACAAGAGGTTCAGAAGTGGCGCTGACAGCCACTCAAAACAAGAGGGTCAGACAGTGGCGCTGACAGCCACTCAAAACAAGAGGGTCAGACAGTGGCGCTGACAGCCACTCAAACAAGAGGGTCAGAAGTGGCGCTGACAGCCACTCAAAACAAGAGGGTCAGAAGTGGCGCTGACAGCCACTCAAAACAAGAGGGGTCAGACAAGGGCGCTGACAGCCACTCAAAACAAGAGGGTCAGAC